>PVKC010028731.1:0-15341 GCA_004027635.1 Crocidura indochinensis
TCTCAGGGTATCATAATAGGGATCTTGAGATTAAACTTGGACTAATAAATATGCAAAACTTATACCTTACCAACTAAACTGTAACTCTGGCTCCATTATTAATATTTTGAACCAGATAATTTTGAGCATAGGAGATACATATAATATAATGTATAAATAAAGTATGTAATTACTTTTTTCAAGAATCCATGCCTTCCTCTTCTCCACATTCATCTTATCAGATATTCCCCTGAAGGAGATCCATTTGTCTAGAACCATTTATTCTTTTATCTTGGTGGCAAATTAATTATATTGGATCTTCTCATTAATTTATATAGAAGTGTGAGCAGAAAATGCCATGTAATACACGAAGAGCATTCTATAATATAAAATATTCTGGAAGAAACAAAATAACCATCAAGAAACAAAATAATGCATCACTTAAAATATTATATAACATGGTGAAGTTTTATAGCTGGTGGCTATGAGCTCATAGATAGCACCATATTTAAAATTTTGCAATTTGTATCAGGTAAATTAATATAAAATAAGTATGCATTGAAGTGGACATGAAAAAGAATGCCTTATATATTAATTACATTTACATTCCATTATAAGTGTTGAGAGGTAACTCTTTACTTCAGAGAACAAAATGAAATCATACTTGAGAATAATTATTTGAGGTTGGGGAGCACACTTTGCCTATGCTCATGGTTCACTACTAGCTCTGCATTCAGATTAATTCTTCAGCAGGGGTTGAGGGCCCATCTCGAGTTACAGGGATTAAACCCAGATTGACTGAGTGTAAGGCAAATTCTTTACCCTCTGTACTATCTCGCTGTTCTGATAATTCCTTTAGGATAGAATTATAGCAAAAAAAAAAAGGATTCTTTCTTGTAATTTCCTAATTTTTGATTTAATCCATGTTCTAAAACATATTATTCATAAAATGGCACACAACCTATTTAGGAGGGATAAAAATATAGAGAATCTTAGAAACCTTGACTACAATGGACTGCTAATGATGTATAAATGTAGATTTCCTTATTTTAATGACAGAGAAACTATTGACTTTGAAATTTTATTGTGAAAATATATTCTTAGCAAGGGAAAGAAATAACCACTGCGGCAAGACATTAAAAGAGAAATATTCAGGAATCGACAAAGCTTAATTTTAAAAAAATTGTCATGTGGTATTAATGTTAAAATTGGTAAGAAACTAACCAATACGTTGTTGTGTGAATTGGTTTAAAGAGAGAAATGCTGTATGGATGATTCAAATATTAATGATGATTTTGATTTTACTTTTGCTTACATTTCTAAATGATTGATGAGTCTGCATTTTTTTCCAGAGAGAACCTGAAAAACTGGTATCCTCTATTTTCATTTTTTCATTCCCTAAGTTCTTAAATGTTTAATGATATGTAAGATTTAGGATACTCCTGGGGCCAGAGTGGTGGTGCAAGCAGTAGGGTGTCTGCCTTGCATACCCTAATGTAGGACTACAGACCAAGGTTCGATCCCCTGGCATCCCATATGGTCCCCTAAGGCAGGAGAGATTTCTTTTTTTTTTTTTGTCCCCAATTTCCAATCCAGACCAGGCAAGGGTATGGGTTGAAGTGTATATAGGGTGCGTTTGCTGTACCTCCTTTTTCTATACAGTCCGTGTGAGGAACAGGCAGGAGAGATTTCTAAGCACATAGCCAGGAGTAACCCCTGAGTGTCACTGGGTCTAGTCCAAAAACCAAAAAAAAAAAATTTAGATTTCTCCAAAGATACTTGAATATGTTCTATGAATCTGTATAATTACACAATATTTATCTTTGTTATAATGTTCAGTAATTACAATAAATAAACCTTGCTCTTGAATTTCCCATTGAATTTCTCTTTAGCCTGTGTGGCTAAAGTTTTTAGATAATTTAGGGCAGAGAGGAAATGTTTAAATTTTGGGCTCATTCCTTCAACAGCCTTGATAATTTCCTTTTTATTGAAGTATGTATAAACTTAACTACCTAATAGAAATGTATCATTTAGAATTTACCTGTGTGATAGTTGAAGACAATGTGGTCACTGGAATGTATGACTTAAAAGAGTGGATGTTTTCAATTAGAGACTTGAAGTGTTATTGAAAGACAGGAAAATTTCAAAACCCAAACCAAAATGGATAAATGATTCTCAAACTGAGATTTAAATAAACTAAACACATTTTTAAATGCTGACAAGTAAGTTAATTATTTTTCATTAGTGAAAACTGAGCAATATTTTGTTCATATTTTTTATTGCTCAAGTTTTCCATATACCAGAAATGAGTCAGTTTCTCTCACAGTGTCCCTACCTCTTAAAGGGATATTGTCCTCATTTACTGTTAGGGCTTAACTGCAAGGCTAGGCTCCACTGATTTAATATTTTAATTTAAACATTTATAATGCCATATTAAAGTTACGATTCCATAAAGTTATTAATCATCTAGAAAATTGAATAACTTAACCAGGAGTCAATGAAAACTGTTTCTAAAGGAATGTAAGGCTACATCAAGTTACAGTGGCTATGTATGGCACAATTTCAAGAGGTAGTGTTGGAAGAGAGGGGAGTGTGAATGGGAATTCCTGGAGTTGTGCAATCTGGTACTTCTCAGATATAAGGGCAGAATTGACACAGGTATACAGTTCTGATCCAACTTCAAAATTTCATAGCATACTGGAGACATGGTTTCAAAATTCACTGCTACTGGCTCAGCCTGTCAATATTAATGTGAAACTTCCCATAAATATTGTGAAAAGATTAGTGATCTTGTGGCAGGGTTTTCTGGGATAAGGAATATTATGTTCATGGATTGTAGAATTAATCTGAAATTGACCAATATTTAGATAGTGTCCCAGCTCTACCTTATTTATAGCAAAATAAACCCACTCTTCTCTGTTCATTTGCAAAACAAATTAGTGAGGGTTTTTACACATAATAAACAAGAACCAAAGAAAAAAACAAAATATGTTAATGGTATTTTTCAATAAGATCAATAATATGTAAAATAAGTATGTATATTTTCACCAGTGAAACATATTCCAATAATGAGGTCTTCAAAATTCTCACACAGATACCTTAATTCCTTCTTTGGGATAAAAGCAGATAGGATTTTTAATAACTTGTAAATTTTGATAATATTTTAAGATATTAAGAAAAAATAACTTTTGTCTGAATATTGGAAAGCCAATACCTAGTTTCCTTTATTCTGCCACTAATATCCACAGCCAATCCTGAAGAACATTGATTGATCTATTTTAAAACATTTTATTTTCTCTAAAGCAATGTGCAAACCTTAATTTGGCACATTTAGGGTTATACCTTATATTTGGTTTGGGTCTTCGTAAGACTAGTGTAGCTGATAAAAGACTATTAATACTTGCAGATGCTTCTTATAAATTCAGCAATACAGCTATGAAAGTGCTTTGTTTCCTGCACACTAAAAAAAAAAATCGGGCCCATCCTTCTCCACAGAGCAAATGCGCAAGCCTCCACACTTCAACATGAAGACCTCCAGTTGATAATATGCAGATACAAAGCACTGGCATGAATGCCGTATCCATGGTTTTCTATGGGGAGGGTAATCTATGATAACAAAATTGTATCCCTTCCTTCCTGCAATTACCTCACTATCCTTACAGCCTTGACATCTGGAAACCCACTGCTACAGTAGCAGCTGGGATTCCTGTTCTACAGCAGGAAGTTAACTACACATTCCAACTAGCCCCTAATAGTTTTGATTTTTTCTGGCAGCTGAAAAAGCTTGTGTACTCTTTCAACCATGTTTAGGAACCTCACAAGCAAGTTAAATGCAGCATCTGAACCACTTACTGTTAGTTGACATTGTATATACCATATCTTACTTGTATTTACCTCTATTATAGTTATAGTTCATTGAACCATGTTAAATATAGAACAGTTAGTTGGGGAAGTAAGCCAGATTGTATTTATAGCCACCTTATACGTTATGGCTTTATTTTTTTTTTGGTTATTGTTTGAGAATTTTTTAATGATCTCACCTCTATTATTTCTTAAATAATCAACATGTAGAGAATCATACCTCTCCAGAATGCTCTTACTTGATTGATGAGAAGATTAATGATTGATTAACATTAGAATTTTATTCTCATAGTTTTATGAGAATCATAATTCTCTGTATTTGCTCACATAATGCCTCAGCAGAGATTTTCAAATTTACAGATCTTTAAAAGAAAAATTTGTATTAGTTAAATACAGGTGTATATTAGATGCACTGATTGTCTGAAACTATTTTGTGTATTTGAGTTGATAAAACACAAGTAATATTGTTTATTCCAAATGACAATTTTTATTTTAGTTTGTTGGCTTTATATATTAAAGAATTATAAGGAATAAGTACTGGGCTACTGGCTTGACATTGAGCCATCTTTGAAATATCGTCTTTGAAATGACTACATATGGTAATTTTCTATTAATAATATTAATGTTTGTATTCATAAAACTAAGAATGAAATAGATTTTAGTAATATACTACAATTACATTAATAGTAAAAATTATGACCAAATAACCTCCTTGAAAGCATTTATTTTGCTACAAAATAAATTGAGGAATTCTACCAAAAGTTACAATGACATGCTTTTATTAAGGTTTTAGATGTTATGATATTTTATCACTCTGATATGTCTTCCAGAAACATTGCTATATTATCTCTTGTGTTGATTGTTTAAAGTCTCTATTTAATTTTATTTTTCTCCTTGCTTATATTTTCTGGAATTTACACTCAGGATTAAAGCTATCTCATAATATGGTAATTGTTCTTAAAGAATTCTCATGTCCTGTACTCTAATGAGAGAAATCTCTAAGATCTGCCTCTGGTTAGAAATGTTGCTACACTGTGCTTATAATATAGTTCCTCTGATATTGATTGTACATATGCATAAGGGTTTTATTACTTTTATTCAATTGCTCCTGTGATAACAAGAAGATATGCTTTCTCTTAATATTTGATTACTTTAGAGTATCCTGAGGAGTTTTTACTGTATATTTATGTATGTTTATGACTTAACTATAAAAGAAATATTTGTTTGCCTCCTGATTGGTTTGTTTATCTTCACTACTATAGACATTCATAGTAACAATCTGCCTAGAGCTGATATTCTTTGTAACCATTACCAATTACTTTTTTACCATTAGCAATTATGGATTCCAGAAAGATATTGTCCTAATTAAAAAAAAACATTTCAAAATCAGTTACAAAATATACAATGTTGTTACTATTATTCATTTTTTGTCATTAATGGCACTTATTTTATTCTCATCTATGATTCACTTTTCATCAGCATGCACTGAGTTAAATAGGAATTTATCAATTAGGGTTATTACTGAACATTCTTAGCAGAGTTATTTTTTATATAGTTGTTATTTATGCATCATTTATGTTTTGCAGAATTTAGGTGAAACGCTAGTGACGTTCTTTTGGTTACAAAGAATTCCAGCTGCATAGAAGAAAATGCCAGCACACCATTACAGAAGCAGGTGGGACATTCATCTTTTGATTTGTGCAAGGAACAGTGCTCCAAGGAAGGAATCTAACATTTTAGAATCTTCACTCATAATATATCATGGTTGGATAACAATAAAAGCCAGGAAAGACTTTTCATTTTACTTATCTTTTAAAATGATGGCAGTCCTCCTAACCAGTGTTTACAGACTAGAGGTCCATTCTTAGGGGGACGCTTGGTCCATTCCAAGTCCAGTATGCTCAATTGAGAATGTTGCTTAAGCAGAAATTCATCATCATTAAAGTGTTGGGGGCCATGAGATCATGGAGTACACCCTAGGGGACTCAAGAGTTTCCAGGGTTACATCCGAAAGTGTTCAGGTTGAATATTGAGCTGTGGATCAACTTAGACATGCACAGCTTCTCTCCCGCTCAGCGTTATCTCTAAGTCCAGGGAAAGTCTTTAGTTATGCTAAACCTCTCCAGTTAGTGCCCATAGCAGGCAACAGAAGGTTCCATATATGCTAGCTACAATCAGCTTTCTTAAATGCTAGAAAAATATGAGCTTTGATTTTAAGTGTGTGTGTGTGTGTGTGTGTGTGTGTGTGAGTGAGTGAGTGAGTGAGTGAGTGAGTGATTGGGGATGAGTATGTCACAGAAATATGTAGTGTTTTTTTAATTTATTTTACTTCAAACACAATTCATGCCAGAAATGATTAAGTCCCCTCCCTCTTTCTATCACCTTTAAGTAAATTTTAATTTTTTCCATGAACTCTCAATCAAAAATTGAGTGTTTTGTTGATTTCAAAGTTCATCAAACAAAGAACTGCTTTTTTCCTTTAAGCTATTTAAATTAGGCTTTAGCAGTTTATTTTCAAGAAATTTCCTAACTCCTAAATTTGACAGAATGGAATGGTTTGGGTCATTAAACAGAGTTCTTTTAACTGTCCCAAATTTTTCACTGAGATTAGAAACAGAAAATAGTTATTAAGTATAATAAAATAGAGGGCTAAATACAAAATATATTTGTAATATATTCAACCTTGGCAAAATTATTTGTAACTCAGTATGACTCTTTAAAAGATTATTTCTAACTTTTTGCATGAAATAAAGATCTAAATTCTTAAGAAAAGGTACACTAAAAAAAGGAAAATTGTAAGCATACTATTATCTAAAATATATATTCTTTTGGCATAAATTTAATTATTTCAAATAAAAAACCAATAAGATTATGTGCTAATCAGAAACCCTGATTCCTTTTGTTTTATTTTCCAAGACATCAAGAGAGGAATGTACCATATCAGATATTTTCCTTTTAAAATTTAGTATATCCACTTAAAATTGCATTAAAGCCAAAATAGTTTTAACATTTTACAAGGTTGTCAATAATTTTAGAGACTTGTGCAGAAGAGATCTCATTGTGACTTTGTAAATACTGTAACATATATTTTATTATAGATTATAAGCCACTGAGGCTATTTAGAGAAGTGGAACATGTGTATTTTTGTTCTGAATAGACTCACAAGCAAATAATGTTCCTTCTCTTCAAGTAAAAAATCATTTAAAAGAATAAAAGAAAAGACTTTGAATATTCTTAAATTCTAAACTACAAATGCTAATAAATTGTTCCTGTGAAGACAGTTGAAGTTAGTCTCGTCACTTTAAATCCAGATGTGTGTATTTTGGGCACATTTTTTGAGTGCTACATAATCATAAAAAATTAAAATAACAATGGAAGAAAACTAGCTCTGCTGATAAAATATACTTTACTTTTTATGTGTTGTTAACAAAATAACTTAGATGGAAATGAAATCTGTCGTAGTTTTTAAACAGAAGCACAAAGACATTTCCCTTCTGGACAACAGACTTTGGCATTGCAAGATCAAAGGAACAATTTTATCTGCATTGCAACTACAGACCAAAAGATTTTTACAGTATTCCTGTCTCCATGTTAAAGCTTATGTGTCTTTAATGGCATTTAAATTATAGCCCTTCTGTTGCCATGTAGTCAAAACACCACATCATCTAATGAGACACCATATTATAATCTGTCAGTATGTCTTACTTAAAAAAACTTCTATATTGTACTTGCCCTCATTTTCCCTTTAGCTCAAAAATTGAGCATATTGTCTTTTAAACTGGGTTTATGAGTTTACTTCAATGAGTTGGACAAGACATATTTCATATTATTGGACCT
This sequence comes from Crocidura indochinensis, assembly GCA_004027635.1. Classification (NCBI taxonomy): domain Eukaryota; kingdom Metazoa; phylum Chordata; class Mammalia; order Eulipotyphla; family Soricidae; genus Crocidura; species Crocidura indochinensis. The sequence goes on from PVKC010028731.1 coordinate 7,678, forward strand.
TAAATAATTGAAACCAAATTTGTGTATATTCCTTTTATTCCCCCCAAACCCCTTCCCTCTAGATTTTAATATAAAATATACGTAGACACATACTAAATTAAATTATAAAATGTGATTAATTACATCTAAAGTATTTATCTCAAGGCAATGATGCTTAAGTGATATGTAATCAAGAGATTATTACATATAAATGGAATTGTATTAGCTACTTTCTAAATGTATTGTAAAGTTTAATATGGATGTTATGATCCAAATCACTGGAAAGATATTTTAATTTAAAAATATACTTAAACACAACATTTATTATTGTAATTTAACAATACAACTTTCTGACACATTGCATTAATTTGGAATAACCTCTAAAATTAAAAAATACATTTATAGAAGCAGTAAATTTTAAATGAGATGATACAAACTGAAATATTTAATTATCTTATACCATTATGCTATTCATATTGCATATATAATTTTCTATTATCTAAAATTCAGACATTTTTAGGCTATAAGTATGTGTTAGGTTAGCAGTTGGCAGAATAAATTTATGCTTTCTTTCAAAAACTACATTAAAATGCAACTGGAGGGCCGGGCGGAGGCGCTGTAGATAAGGTGCTTGCGCTAACCTAGGATGGACCGCGGTTCGATCCCCAGGTTCCCCATATGGTCCCCTGTGCCTGCCAGGAGCGACTTCTGAGCGAATAGCCAGGAGTAACCCCTGAGAGTCACCGGGTGTGGCCCAAAAACCAAAAAAAAAAAAAAATGCAACTGGAGAGATAATCTAGTAGGTAAACATTTACCTTGCATGCATTGGATCTTCAATTTTTGGCTCTCCATGTGAATCATGAGCTCCAATAGGAGTGATTCCTGAGCACAGAACTATAAGTAAACCCTGAACAATGACACATGTGCCGTCCAAAATCAAATGAAAAGCAAATGAAAAAATTATTTTAAGAGAATATAAGTAGTTTGAAATAAATACTAAATTGTAAAACATTAATAATATTGTGCAACATTCTTGTTGAGAATAAGTTAATTTAACATGTGATGTATTTTTTAAATTAAACTAACAAGGTGTTATATAATATATAACATAACATATTATAGAATATATAGAACTAATATATTCCATAATATATCTGAGTGCTATAGAAAATTCCAACCATTAAGTTGATTTCCAAATTATTTTGACAAACTTTATTCCTAATAGTTTTGTGTAGTTTTGCAATGAGAGAGAGAGAGAGAGAGAGAGAGAGAGAGAGACAGAAACAATGGGGCCAGAGAGATAACACAGCGGTAGGGTGTTTGGCTTGCAAGCTGCTGACCCAGGACCAATGGTGGTTCGAATCTCAGTATCCTATATGTTCCCCGGTGCCTACCAGGAGCGATTTCTAAGCAGAAAACCTGGAGTAACCTTAAGCGTCGCCAGTGTAGCCCAATACAAAATAAAACAAACAAAAAGAAAGAAAGAAAAAGGAAAAAAGAAACAGAAACAAGCGAGATATGTGTTCAAGGGAAAACAGGAGCTTGAAGAACAACCATAGGACTTCAGGTTTGGTTTTGTAACTACACCTGGAGATGCTCAGGGCTTACTATTGGTTCTGTGCTTAGGGATTACTCGTGGTGGGCTTGGGATCATATGGGCTGTTAAGTATTGAACCCATTTGGATGCATACAAGACAAGCACCCTCTCTGCTGTACTTTCTCTCCATCCTCTACTATTTAATAAGCACAAAGTAATGAGTAAAATTTAATGAAAATTTTAAATTTTCTCCCCCAAATAAAAAGTAGAACTTTATCAAATTGATGCTTGTTCCATATTCCCCTTGGATGGAAGTTGCTATTATTAAATTTGCCATATATAGATGTATAAGAATGTAGTCTAGGAATATAAGTGTTGATCACTTTTGCATCATGCTAGGTCTCATGAATGTAGTATATATAGATATACAGAAGCTGTTTTTGTTTGTTTTGACCCTAACAATATGAAAACATTTTTAATAGTCTTCTTTTTTGTTTTTGTTTTTTTTTGTTTTTTGGGCCACACCCATTCGATGCTCAGGGGTTACTCCTGGCTAAGCGCTCAGAAATCGCCCCTGGCTTGGGGGGACCATATGGGACATTGGGGGATCAAACTGTGGTCCTTCCTTGGCTAGGGCTTAAGGCAGACATCTCACCTCTAGAGCCACCTCACCGGCTCCACCACCTCACTGGCCCCTAATAATCAATAGGACTAAGATTTTTGCTTCAAGTCGTGCATTAAGTCATCTAAATTATTGCATATGCTGACATGTGCATTGATTTTATGACTGTATAGTGCTCCGTTATAAATGTTAAGAGCCCGTTTTCATTTTCTACTTCATTCATTGACAATGGGTTATCTGCTATTTCTTTTAGTTGTTCACACTGATGCTATTTAGCCTGCATAAGTATTTTGGTGCACACTGAGAAGAAATGCTCTAAGGTAGGTACTAGAGTGAGTATTTCTAAGTTTTATGGTGTGGATAGTTTAAGAACAATATATAAACAACTAAACATCCCACTTGAGGAGTCTGGAAGATAGGACAAGGAGGATGGAATGGAGGAAAATATTCATCCAGGAGAAGGTGGTGCTGAAAGGTGGTGAAGTGTTATGTATGAAAAACTATCAGAAACAATACTAGAAACCAATTGGTAAAAACATTTGTGTATATATAAACTCCTAGTTTTAAAGCAGATGGGTGGGTGGAAAGCAAATAGAGTGAACCTTGATGGAGAGTTGTGGACTGGTGAATGGATCAGTGTTATTAAAATATGTATACCTAAAATTCAAGCATATACTTTCAATTTAGTAATTTCACTGTGATTAAATAAATATTTTATAGAAAACTTAAATGCACGGAATAAAAATTATGGCACTTTGGTGACTATGGATTTTTAGAAAAAGCCCTAAATTTCTAATATTCTAATACTTATAGCATTTTTATAAGTCCTACTTGTGCATAGGGATTTATTCTATTTGTAATTAGCTATTTGTGTGATTCTATAAAATGACTGCCTGCTATCTTAATCAGCCATTCCTTCCTTCATTTCTTCTTTCCATCCATCCACCCTCAATCCATCTGTCCATTCATCATCCATCAATCAATTCATCCATTCATCTGGATATCTATCCATTCATCTGTTCATCATTCTATCCAAATTCATTAGCTATTAAAAAAGGGAAGCGATAAACCATTTTGATTACATAAGAAGGATTAATATTTTTATTTCAAGCACAAAAAAATGTGTCATAATTGAATATAAATTCAGCTTATTGATTTATTTTGGAAGCCTCCCAGGAGCTGATCATGAGACACTGGGTCCCCTCCTGAGTATTCTTGTCTGGTCAATGGTTTAGTTTGAGAGCTCAAGGATGTGATGCTGCTTGAACTTGGTAATTTAGATATGATCCAGGCAGCCCCTCTGTGCTTAGGGAGGGACCTTTAGCAGTACACCTAGTGGTAGTGCTCAAGTGGCCTCAAGAACAACCCTTGTGTTTGCCAGGGTGGAGAAAAGGAGAATCCGATGTCAGGTATCTAACCACACACCACATAAAGTCAACAAATGAAAAGCACATACTTAATCTCTGTAACTTTCTCATTCTTTAAATTGTTTGCTGTTTTGTCTTTTTCTCATTAATGAAATTTATTGATTTGTTAAAAATTTTGTATGGCTCAATAATATGAATACAATAGTTTTTAAGTTTATATACTGATATAGGAACTTAGGTATATTGTAGAGAAACAAAAAATGCATCTCCAAAACATTACCTATTCCAGAACGTTCTATCATCTTTTCAAACTGAAATTCCACACCCATTAAACAATAATTTGACATCCTCTCTTCTTCTCAGTCCTGGTAAATCCCATAAGACTTTCTACTTTTATGAATTTTATTTTTATAGGTACCTTCAGAATGTGGAATGATTGAGTATTTGTTCTTTTATGACTCATTTTACTTAGTAAGATACCTTCAAAGTTCATTGTATGTGTTGTTTCATGCCTTTTTCCTATAATCTAATTAAAATTATTTCAATATAATTACTTTATTTAATAACATTGCTTACAAAATCGTTCATGATTGAGTTTCTGTCATAGAATGCACATCACCACTTACTAGTACACAATTCCTGCCACCAATGTCCCCAGTTTCCATCCCACCCACTTTTGTCTGCCTATAGCAGGCCTTTTACGTCTTTCTTTTTCTCTCTTTCCCTCTCTTTTCTTTCCTTCTATCTCTTTCCTTCTCTCCCTGTCTTTTCTTTTTTTGACACTATGGTTTCTCTATTGCTAATGAATGGGTTCCATGTATATCACTATGCCCTTTCAGCAACCCCGTTCTTGTCCAGATTGATCAGTTTCATTTTACTCTAACTTCACTCACAGGTCTTTGTTGTAAGCTTCCTATCACAGTCTGGTCATCCTAGTCCTCATCTCTATTTTCTCTGGATATTATTACCATACGATCTTTTGTTGTTCTTATATCCCACAAATGAATCATATTATATATATATATATATATATATATATATATACATATATATGTGTGTGTGTGTGACTCATTTCACTTAACGTAATAATATACATATTCATCCCTGTATAAGCAAATTTCATTTTTTCTAACTACAGGTAGCATTCCATTATGTATGTGTATCACTGTCAAAATCTGGAAATTGCCCAAGTTCCTGAGAACAGATGAATGGTTAAAGAAAATTATTTTTATGTACTATATTCTGATAATCCACCCATTTATCATAGACACCTCTGGCTTTTTTGAATACTATTTCCAAGAATACATGTGTCTAGCATCTGTTCTTGTTCCTTCTTTCACTTCTCTTTATGAATGTTCCTAAGTCAACGTCTTGGAAATCTTTAGAATAAAAAGAAACTCCTCAAGGTAATTTCTATAGATTGATATCATAGTTGATAAATGGTGTAGCAAACATTCAGGTTTTGTGGTTCACTCTTTATATGTCTCCAATATTTACACAGGTTAATGAAAATAATTTTTTACATCATCACATTTAAAAAAACACAATAAATTTTGTTAAATGAAATATTAAAATACTTTTATGTTTTTGTACTATTCAACGTATTTGTAAGCTTAGTTGCCAATTTTTTAGCATGACCAGAATTAGGCAGAAATGGACAGATGTTTCAAATTTGGATAAGGTATTATCATGTCAACTAATTGTATCAGATAATAGAAGTCATCAGAGTTTTCCAAGGTCTATTATCTGTCCATGGAAAATCCAGTAACTGTCAATAAAAGTAGTTGCGATTTTTTTTTTTTGACTTTTGGGCCACACCCGATGATGCTCAGGGTTTACTCCTGGCAATGCGCTCAGGAGTCGCTCCTGGCTTGGGGGACCATATGGGATGCTGGGGATCGAACCACGGTCCTTCCTAGGCTAGCACTGGCAAGGCAGACACCTTATCTTTAGTGCCACTGTGCCTGCCTCAAGTAATTGCAATTTTTAACTGTCTTTGAATTGACATAAATAGAAGTATAAGTTGTGCATTAGCACACCTGGAAAAAATACCCTAAAGGTAATCACTCATTATCATTTTAATGGTCTAGTTTTGTGTCAAAGAATCTGTCTTTTCCATTGACTCATATACAAATATAAAAAGTATACAAAAATAACTTCACTTTGTCTTTTTTGTGGCCTAAAACTGTCAGCCTCCAGTCAGTTCATCAAAATATCTTTGACTTAAATCATAGTTTCTTTCCAAAGAGGAAGATGAGGAAATACACTGTAAATGTTAAACAAATATAGGAAAATGCTTTAAAAGAAAATCTAAAACTATATCACCTTAGGTTCTGATTATGTACACTGATAATATCTATTCCTTTACATGTAGGTTTGTTATCACTTCTTCAAGAAAACTGCAAACTATGCACTCTAACAAGTGTTCATCAATGTTCAATAGGTTCTTTTCTTCTGAAGTGTGAATTTTTAGAAAATCTTTACTTTTAGCCAATTGATTTCATCTTCACCACATTTATCTTCATTAGCATAATATAGCACAGATTTTAATAGTTACTTAAAGATAGATGAAAGTGGAAAGGAAAAAAGTATTTGTGAGTAAAATTTAGTTGGCACTAGTGCTAAAATATTTTCTGATGTAAACAAGAAAGTCTAATAGAAAAAATGCAAGCAGAACTATATTTAAAATTTAAAATAATATCTTTATTTAAGCACCATGATTACAAATATGTTTGTAGTTGGGCTTCTTCAGTCATTAAAAGAGCACCCCCCTTCACCAGTGCACCATTCCTACCACCAATGCCCCCATAAAATTTTGACATGAACACTACTTTAAAAATACAAACTTGGAACTGAGCAAACTGAGCAAACATATAATAGAGCCAGGCTTTATTCTCAGCAACCTGTGTGGTCATCTGAGCCTACCAATAGTGATCCTTGAGCAAAAGAACTAAATTAAACCCTGCCTGGGTGTTTGCCCAAAATCAAGACCAAAAAATAAAATGCAAGGTTTTGAATTATCAAAAATACATCTTTAGTTCTGAAGGAAAATATATCTGATACTTACCAGGTGTTCCTTAGCTATTTAATGACTGCCTGAATATCTAGTAGAATGAATGCTTAATACTCAAAATGCTGTCAATCCATTGGATGAAGTTAATGATTAGACACTATTTGAACAGACTGGAAAGAGAAGGTAAACAAATTAATGAAGAGAATAAAACAAACCACTAGGCCAACTGGTGGTCGACCATTCTGAGAACAAGAAAAGCATGTATAAAATTTCACATTTGGCTATTTTTGTAATGGCATGGATGCTCTTGGGACTGACCAGACCAGAGTCAGGAGGAGAGAGGTAGAAGAAAAAGTGAAACAATATACTTCAGATCACCATGTAAACTCTATTAATAACCCTGGATTTGCAGGTAAGATCTCTAAAATTACTAAGAAGTTGATTAAATGGAGATAGTTATTTGGGGACAGTTAAAACATTTAAAAGAATATGTGAAATGTTCACATTATATAGGACAAGCTTTATGTGCATAGATGGGTATGTTACAAATCAAGGCCACTTGGGGTGGTTTGAACACTTCTTTTCTTAGTTTTTGTTTGTTTGGTTGGTTGATTTTGGGTCACTCCCGACAGTGCTCAGGGGTTACTCCTGGCTCTACACTCAGAAGTTGCTCCTGGCAGCTCAGGGGATCATATGGGATGCTGAGATTTGAACTACCGTGCTTCTGTATGCAAGGCAAATGCCTTACCTCTATGTTATCTCTCCCACCCCACACTTCTTAACACTTAGTGGAAGATCTTGTGGAATACAATTAAAAAGCCCAAATAAATCATACAAGTCAAAGATTGTGGAGGTATTTCAGGGGTGTCAGTTTGACCACAAACCCTACATCCACAATTTGGGTAAGAGATCAAATATAGTCCACAACCAAATTCAATGTTTAGTCCTACCAGTCTTCCTGCAGTTACCATTATCAACAGGAGCATCAGGATGATCTGCATTCTGCCCTGGTCTTAGTTCAGTCAATCAAAACTGCAGGGGTCCTTCTCATTCAGGCTGTGGCTTTCCATGTGAGGAGAAAGGAGGTTCCTACATCTTCTTCAATCCTGCAACTTAAACAACTTTGGGAGAACAACATAGGATCCT
>PVKC010028732.1:0-15331 GCA_004027635.1 Crocidura indochinensis
CACCAGGATTCGAACCGATGACCTTTTGCATGAAAGGCAAACGCCTTACCTCCATGCTATCTCCCGGGCCCCCAGGTACTAGTTTTTAACAGAAGTAACCATAACTTACCTAGTGTTTATCATAACTTATCCTAGTGCTCTGACCTGAGTTTGAGTATTGTGGATAATAGGCATGTATTCCTATACTAGAAGAATTCTGTCAATTTGTACCTTCTATTCTGACATTACCAGTTCCTATAAACTAAGGTTTCTGATTGGCTGTCACAGAGACTTCATCTGTTTCTGTCAGTGAGATCATATGACCTTGTGAACAGATGGCTCAGGTGAAACCTTGACTTTGCAGGCCTTATCTTCTAAACATGACCACCCATTTGTTAAATGTGATTAAAATATCACTAACAAGGGCAATTTCACATGCTTTTTGGCAAATGTGGTTAGCAGGATGTGACATGACACAGCACTGCCTTCTTCCTCCATGTGCCATCTCCCTTGAGGCCCTGTCTCCCTTGCTTGCCCCCATCTCCCCTATGCCCAGGCTTGCCTTCCAGCTCACCTGCTCCAGATGGGCGGCACAGTGGGAGGACACTGGCACAGGCAGATGTGTTTATTTTCCGGAGACAAAATGTTGTGTTGCTGCAGATGGCAGTGCCTTGGAGCAAATGGCAGCCTTTGACACTGCTGCCACACAGGCTGGGCCTCTTGACAGACAGAGCTGGCTTGCTTTTGGTGGTAGGGAAATTGGGGGGAAAAAAATCAAGATGTTCATTATAACACTGAAACATTGAGTTTCAGTGCAAGCAGCAGTTCTTTATAGAGCAGTTTTCTTTCCCCACCAATCCTTGCTTAGCATGTGAGCTAACTGGATTTTCACTGTAGGCCATAGTTATACATCTAATAATTTCTTTGTTTTTCTAGTCTTAATAGGGCATAAATTAGAAATGAAAAATATATGGCTATATGTTTATTATACTCATTGTGACAATGAATATAATATATTGTAAAACACATGTGCATCCCAGCCACATCTTATAGGAGTCTCTTGTGATTTGGAGTAGTTCAAGTCTGCACCTGGGAGTTACTACTGTTCTTATTTTAGTGGTCATTTTTTATTATTCAGAGGCCCTACACTCACATGCCTTGCAGATGAAATGTATTAATGAATGTAACAACACTTGAAGGTATTTTTCTCCCTCAAAGGAGAAAGGGAAGAATTCTGACAGTTGCCCTTTTTTCAGCATTACACTGTCTTTGGAACTAGACTAAGTCCATTATGAAGACAAAGGCTTAGTTAGATGTTGGATCTTTACTGATATGAGTCTCCTAAGGAAAAAGATGACTTAAGATCCTTTCAAAGTTACTGGCTTTATCAAGAAACCTTTTTTTCCCCTTAAAAAAAAATATGTGCTGTTTTTCCCAACCCTAGTGCTGATAGAGTTAGGAGTTTGCAGGTGTAAAGTCCTCCCCCGCCCTTCCCCATCTCTCTCCAGGGGGTTGTATGTGAGAAGGTGTTGCTTTCTCACTCAGAGAGCATATATGTGCTATCCTGTTGGATGCCTGCTGAGAGCAGAGAGAACCCCTCTTCTAGTTTAATGGAATGAGCCTATTGGGTGACTGAGATTGTGCAACCCCATAATGCCAAGTTTTCACTTAAAATATCATTTCTAATTGGGCTAAATTTGTATTGTTTTGAAACCTGTATCTTGAAACGTATGTGGTTTGCTATTAATGTTTGGTTTGATCTACTAGTGTCTTAGTAATAAAACATGGTTTTTTGTTTGTTTTGCCCACACCTAGAAATGCTATAGGGCTATTCCTGGCTCTATTTAGAGTATTCCTGGGATTGAACCTGGACCTCCTGCTTGTAAAGCATACACTTCTCTTATTGAACCTTCTCTGGCACTGAAACATGCTTCTATTTTAAAAATATTTGCCATTTCAAGTATCTATTTACTTGGACTTTGGTGGGGGGGTTCACATCCAGCAGCGCTCAGGGGTTACTCCTGGCTCTATGTTCAGAAATCACTCCTGACAGGGTTGGGGGACCATATGGACTGCTGGGATTTGAAACACTGTTCTTCTGCATGCAAGGCAAACGCCTTAGCTCCATGCTCTCTCTCCGGCCCTACTTGGACTTTTTTTATTGGTTCAGATCAGTATGCTGTGGCCATTTCCTCACACATGCATACATACATACATACATACATACATACATACATACATACATACATACATATACCCTGGTGTCTTGATGTCCTTACTTGCTCTAGACCCAGATTTTACAAGGATATCAATTCAGGAACTGATCCCAAAAACTCTTGAGTTTTTTTTTTTTTCTTTTTTTGATTTTTAGGCCATACCTAGCAACAGACATGTTATTCCTGGCTCTGTGCTCAGAAATTACTTTTGGGAGGCTTGGGACCAGATGGGGTGCTGGGGATTGAACCCAGGTTGGCTGTGTACAAGGCAAAAATGCCCTTCCTACTGTACTATCACTCTGACCCCTTCCTTGTTGATCTCGCCTACAAAATGAAGGGACAGTAGGATGTCTTTGGAGAGAGAATTTTTTTTGGGGGGGGGGTCACACCTGGCAGTGCTCAGGGGTCACTCCTGGCTCCATGCTCAGAAATTGCTCCTGGCAGGCACGGGGGACCATATGGGGCACCGGGATTCGAACCGATGACCTTTTGCAGGAAAGACAAACAAACGCCTTACCTCCATGCTATCTCTCGGGTTCCGAGAGAGAATTTTTTGACTTTTCTGTTTCTTGTCTCTGTTCATTAAGATGATCATATATTTTTTTGCACTCATCTATGTATTATTTTACTAAAAAATTTTAAGAAAATAGGGGCCAGAGCAATAGCACAGCGGTAGGGCATTTGCCTTGCACGTAGCCAATTCAGGATGAACAGTGGTTCGAATCCCAATATCCAATATGGTCCCCTGTGCCTTCCAGGAGCGATTTCTGAGTGCAGAGCCAGGAGTAACACCTGAGTGCCACTGGATATGACCCCCCCCCCAAAAAAAAAGAATAAAGGGGAAGATAAAAAAGGGCAGGAAATTGCAACACTGTTGTTGAAAAGTGAAAAATTATAAGTTTGAGTTTTACTTTTGAGTATAGATAAGAGATGGAGAAGAAATAAATGTCTCTGGATCATTCATATATTGAAGAAACTTAACAGAAATCCATATTTTTCTTCCCAATGGCCTCTTCTATCTATGGTTTCTTTGTTTTGTTTTGTTGTTGCTGATGGGCTATAACTGGAGTTGCTCAGGGATTATCCTGACTCTGCACTCTGGAATTACTCCTGTTGGCGCTTGGGGGACTATATGGGATGCTTGGGATCAAATCGAGGTCAGCACTATGCAAGACAAACACTATTTGTTGTATTATTGCTCCAGCCCTATCTATTGTTTCGTATAGCCAAGAAGTTCTCAAGTTGGTGATTATCATTCATTCAGCAAAACTACAACATGCACTGTTTTCAAACTGAGGACAAACTTCAGTACATACCTTTAGATAAGGAACAAAAGAAGTAGTCACTTGTACTCCGGTGACAACTGCCACACTAGCCATAGTCTGAGATGTTTTGGAAACATCCAAACCTGAGAATTGATGTACCAACTTTCTGAAAAGTAAAAGTAAAACAAAAAGGAAAACTGATATGCATGCATACCAAGAAGCTGTATGAGGGGGCCAGAGAGATAGCACAGTTGTAGGGCATTTGCCTTGCATACAGCTAACTCTGGAGGGACCTGTTCTGATTCCCTGTTTTCTATATGTTTTTTTGTTTTTGTTTTGTTTTTTGTTTTTGGGTCACACCCAGCAGCACTCAGGGGTTACTCCTAGCTCTATACTCAGAATTTGCTCCTGGCAGGCTAGGGACCATCTGAGATGCCGGGATTCAAACCACCAACCTTCTGCATAGAAGGCAAACGCCTTACCTCCATGCTATCTCTGTTTTCCATTTGGGCCCCCAGCCTGCCTGGGGCGATTTCTGAATGCAGTGCAAAGAGTAACCCTGAGCATCGCTGGGTGTGGCCCAACAATCAATCAATTAATAAATAAAGGGTTTTTTTTGTTTTGGTTTTTGGGTCACACCCGGCAGCTCTCAGAGGCTACTCCTGGCTCTGTGTGCAGACATCACTCCTGGCAGTATCGGGGACCATATGAGAGTCCAACCACTGTCCTTTTGCATGCAAGGCAAACGCCCTACCACCATGCTATCTCTCCGGCCACAATAAGTAAATAAAGTTTAAAAAAAATATCTAATTTAGTTGTTGGGTCGCCTTCTTCGACTACTTTTAAAAAATTATTTTTGTTTTTGGGTTTTTTTTTGGGGGGGGTTCACACCCGGCAGCGCTCAGGGGCCACTCCTAGCTGTATGCTCAGAAATCGCTCCTGGCAGGCTCGAGACTATATGGGATGCCGGGATTCGAACCACTGACCTTCTGCATGCAAGGCAAATGTTTTACCTCCATGCTATCTCTCCGTCCCCTAAAAATTTTTTTAAATATAAAAAATATGTGTATTTATAAATAAAAAAGAAACTATGAGTTTATTAAGTTAAGCATGCTTTTCTAGTGATGTTTAGGACAGAGGCACAGTGTTTGAAACCTCCTAGTCAATTTATTTTATTTTTTTGGTTTTTGGGTCACACCCAACAGCACTCAGGGGTTACTCCTGGCTCTTTGCTCAGAAATCGCTCCTGGCAGACTCAGGGGACCATGTGGGATATCAGAATTCGAACCACCATCCTTCTGCATGCAAGGCAAACACCCTACATCCATGCTATCTCTCCGGCCCCTAGTCAATTTATTTTTGTTTTGTTTTTATTTGGATTTTGGATCAAACTTGACAGCTCTCAGGGGCTACTTCTGGCTCTGCACTCAGAAATCACTCCTGGCAGGCTCAGGATACCATATAGGGTGCCAGGAATCGAACCATGTCAGCCATGTGCAAGGCAAATGCCCTTCCCTCTGTGCTATTGCTCCAGCCCCTATCAATTTTTAAAAATGCAGATAGCTGACCTTGGTTCTATTCCCAGTGACCCTTATGGCCTCACAGGCCCCTCTGGAAGTAATCTGTGAGCATAGAACCAGGAGAAAGGCCTGAGCATTGCCAGGTGTGAACCCCCCAAAAAACCAAAATAAAGCCAGGAGTAACTCCTGAGCGCTGCCGGGTGTGACCCCCCCAAAAAAGGGAGGGGGTGATATTTAAAAAATAGGACTCTAGGGACCCGGGAGATAGCATGGAGGTAAGGCGTTTGCCTTTCATGCAAAAGGTCATTGGTTCAAATCCCGGTGCCCCATATGGTCCCCCTTGCCTGCCAGGAGCAATTTCTGAGCATGGAGCCAGGAGTGACCCCTGAGCACTGCCGGGTGTGACCCAAAAACCAAAAAGAAAAAGTAGGACTCTAATGATTAAGAAACATAAATATCTGTATAGGTTATTTTTACATATATTATGTATAAAACCTACAATCTAAAATGTTTGATTTTGAGACCACACCTCTGGTGCTCAAGGCTTACTCTTGCTTTGCTCACAGGTCACTCCTGGCAATGTTTGAGTGATCATATAGATCCCAGGAATCAAATCTGGGTGCAAAATAAGCTCTCTGCCCACTGTACTATATCTCTAGCTTGTAAGAAATTTATAAATACTATGAAAGTTTTAGGCAAATGTTAAGAACTGAAGCTAGAAAAGGAGTCTGTTCTATGAAAACTGATGAAAACACTTTGGTTAAAAGCAGTGAGCCTCTAAAAGCTTGTTGACTAAAAGAGGCTTAGCACAATGTGCTGAGATTTGGTTAGACCAGTAGTTGGCAACCTTATTTTTTCAACCGAGCCAAATCTCGACAAAACCACAATTGCAATTTATTTTGAGAGCCTCACAGGGTGCGCACTGACAGAGGCTAGGAGCAGAGTCCTGACTCCTGGAGCAGCCGCCCAGCGCACAGAAGAGCCAAATTAAAAGTGTAAAGAGCCGCAGGTTGCTGACCACTGGGTCAGACCATTGGTAGTTCTTTGATTGAGCATTTGGGGAAAGAAAAAAGAAGCATGACGGCCTAAGAACTGCTTTTATGAGCTGGAAAAATGGTACAGTGAGTAAGAAGGTATTTATTTGCCTTGCATGTGGTCAATCCCTGGTATCCCATATGGTCTCCTGAGCACTTCTAGGACTGTTTCCTGAGTATAGAATCAGAAGTAATCATGAACATGGTCAGGTGTTGCCCAAAAACCAAGAGAATAAGGATAAATTCCAGTGTCATTGATGAGATACAGATGCACTTGTGTTGAACCTAGTTGCTAATGGATAGCACTATATTCCGCTAGATCTCCTAAATAGCTTTTCTCTATTTTCTTTGTACTCTTGTTTAGACTTCTTAAAATATACAGGCATGTTTTGCCTATATGACTTAATATATGCCTATGTACAAAGCATCACCCATGTACTTGAATCTTTCAAGAACTGACTTTAGGTAAATGGAGTCTTAAATTTTCTTTGAAAACTGCCAGCTCATGAAAAATAGAATTCAAGTGGCCTTGTTGCAGACATGGTGGTGTTGGTTTTACCATTGCACAATCAGCAATTTTATTTTGATGTTATTTGGAAGAAAGCAGTATTTTTGATTAGCAAGTAAAATTAATGTAGAAAACAAATACTGTGTTAACTAGTTGGTATAATAAGGCATCTGTGCCATGTTGCATTTCAACTCATTAAATTTCTAAACTTCTAATTACGATAAAATTACAACTTCAGTAGGAGAACCATTTAAACTTGGGGTTAGTGATGGCTTTGGCAAAGTAAAATTTATAGAAATTTGGGAGTTGAATTGAAGAGAGTACAGAGATGAAGATGCTCACCTTGTTACATAGCCAATTCTGGTTCAGTCCCTGGCACTACAAGGCTCTGCTGAGCACTGTTTGGTGTGATCTGAGCACCTTCTTTGTCAATCTAAAGGAAAGAATTTTGAGATTATTGATGGGGCACAACACACTACATTTGTTAGAAATCGAATTATAATTTTTTTTCCTCCTAACATTTAGATTCAGTTGACATTAGTTAGATTAAGTACTTTTTTGTTTGTTTGTTTGTTTTGTTTTTGGGCCACACCCGGTGATGCTCAGGGGTTACTCCTGGTTATGTGCTCAGAAGTCCCTCCTGGCTTGGGGGACCATATGGGAAACCGGGGGATCGAACCGTGGTTCGTCCTAGGCTAGCGCAGGAAGGCAGGCACCTTACCTCCAGCGCCACCACCGGGTCCCCAGATTAAGTACTTTTTTACTAGTAGGTCTCCTTGACCACAAATGAGAACTTGGGGGGCTATAGCACAGTGGTAGTGTGTTTGCCTTGCACACGGCTAACCCAGGACGGACCTGGGTTCGACCCCCAGCGTCCCATATGGTCCTCTGAGCCAGGAGTGATTTCTGAAGCGCATAGCCAGGAGTAACTGCTGAGCGATCACCGGCTGAGGCCCAAAAATCA
Organism: Crocidura indochinensis; assembly: GCA_004027635.1. Classification (NCBI taxonomy): domain Eukaryota; kingdom Metazoa; phylum Chordata; class Mammalia; order Eulipotyphla; family Soricidae; genus Crocidura; species Crocidura indochinensis. Next base: position 7,487 of record PVKC010028732.1, read on the forward strand.
AAAAAAGAAAAAAATGAGAACTTGGTTTTTCTCATATTATCAGGGAAGCAGTATTATTTTCCACATTAGAACTGGAAACTTGATGCACAGGTATCAATTCCCAAGTCAGAGAGGTAGTTACAGTGGGCAGAGAATAGTATAGCAGATGAGGCGGTTTCTTTGCATCTGGCTGACCTGGGTTCAATCCCCAGCACCTCATATAACCATATGACCTAGCACCAGCATAAATAATCTGAACTCAGAGCCAAATGTGGCACAAAAACAAACAAAAATTAAGTGCTAGTTTCCAAATGATGAAGCCATATTTGTTCCTTGATATCTTGTCTTGTATCCTTTGTCTTGTATCTCTTTCTGCTTAATCAATTGCTTTGTTGGTCACCCTTGAATTTTCTTCTATGTCTCCAAATAGCTAATATTACAAGTTACTAATTCTCATCAATTCTACTTTGAAAATATTTCTCAGATTTATTTTCCCTCCATTTCTACTGTTTTGTGGTGGTCTAAGTTTTGAAAAAGATTTGCATCATCAGGGTATTGTGAATAGTTTTAACTGACTCTTCCATAGTCTTTGTGCCAAGTTCACGTTCTCACCACATGGTCTCCCAAGTATGTCTGGGGGGAGGCTCCCAAAAACTGTCAGGAATACCCTGCAGGGCCTGAGCAGCCCCTGTACTCATGTAATGGCCCAGTTAGCTAAGAGTCACTGGTGGAACCCCAGTCCTCTTGAGTTTGGGAGGGTCAAAATATCTTCATAGATTGGATGGATGGATGGATGGATGGATGGATGGATGGATGGATGGATGGATGAGTGAGTGAGCGATACCTGCACTGCCTTATGTGATTGGGATTTGCTGATTCAATCTCTTTCACCAGCCTACATGCTTGAGTGCCATCTTAGTGGCAGCTGTCATGTGTAACCCCTGCATCACATACATTATATGACCCATAATTAGCACTAGCCAAATATGCACCACTCTCACTCATTGCACAAACAATATCAAAAAGGAAGTGAAGGAGTAGAAGAATGGGATAAAAATTAATAAGGCTCTTTGCCATCATAGGACAACCCAGGTTCAGTTTCCAACATCCCTTATGATCCCTGAACATTGTTAGGAGTGATTACTGAGCACAGAGCCAGTAGTAATCTCTCAGCATTGTTGGGTATAGCTCCAAAACAATTCAAATAAAAGATTCTGTTTTGTGCAAGTGTTAGGAGTAGGTGTTTCTTTCCCAATCTCACCCTTACCTATAAAATCTTTTTTTGCAAGATCTGGGAAAGGTATTTAGATCAAGGGTAAATTTTATTAGTTGAAATAAGCTTTATACTACATTTATAGTACCAGGTAAGAAAATAATTGATCCATTGTATTGAGTTAAAAAAAAAGTTAATTAGGGGCCCGGGAGATAGCATGGAGGTAAGGCGTTTGCCTTTCATGCAAAAGGTCATCAGTTCGAATCCCGGTGCCCCATATGGTCCCCCGTGCCTGCCAGGAGCAATTTCTGAGCATGGAGCCAGGAGTAACCCCTGAGCGCTGCTGGGTGTGACCCAAAAAAAAACCAAAAAAAAAAAAAAGTTAATTGACAAAACTGTTAAGTGTTGGTATTTATTTCTCACAGATATTTGTTGTTACTGACACATAGAATATCATTTAGACCATTTAGAGAAGTTATTTGAATAGTTTGATCTTATACTTGCTCTTTTATTTATTTTTGTTTTGGGGCCACACCTGCAATGCTCAATGGTTACTCCTGTCTCTGCCTGAAGGAATCACTTCTGGTAGGTTTAGGGAACGTTTTGAAATGCTAAGGATCAAGTCTGAGTTGGCCATGTGCAAAGTACATACCCTACCTGGGGCCAGGAGAGATAGCACAGCGGCATTTGCCTTGTAAGCAGCTGATCCAGGACCAAAGGTGGTTGGTTCCAATCCCGGTGTCCCATATGGTCCCCTGTGCCTGCCAGGAGCTATTTCTGAGTAGACAGCCAGGAGTAACCCCTGAGCACCGCCGGGTGTGGGCCCCCCCCAAAAAAAAAATACATACCCTACCTGAGCTATGCCATCACTGTGATGCTATGCCATTGCCTAAAACTGCCCCCCCCCTTTTTTTAATTGAAACTGAAGATGTATGTGTGTCTAGAGTGGTTGAGCTCATACTTAGAATGTCTGAGACCCTGGAACACTAATGGGTATGGTCTCTACTTTTAAAAATAAAACAAAATTATTTTTGGCAAGCCAGAATGATAATGCCTAGGTTTGATCCCCAGCATCCCAAATGGTCCTCCATTACTGTAGAAGTAATTTTTGAATGAAGAACCAGGAAAAACCCTTAAGTATCACCAACTGTAGCTCTAATAAAAGAGTAAAATATGATGCATGAACTAGAAAACAATACATGATAGTATGCAAAGTAGTATTATGGGAAATATTTGAGTATGAAATGACATATTGAATCATGTTAACTAATTTGCATTTTATGGTAGCATCATGATTTCCTAGAAAAGGCATAAAAGATTTAGATGATGGAAGTCTGATCAGGTGATGTCAACCAGCTATGTGGTATAACACAAGACATTGCCCTCTCTTTTAACTTGATCCCCACATTTTTAAAAGTGATATTTAGTAAACTAGTTGAGCTTTTAGTTATAATCTAACTCTTTTAGTTGCCCTTTTTAGGATGAAATACTTTTAGTGCTAAAGATGGCATTTTAGGCAGCTTTGACAACGAGTAAAATGAAATAGCACGCTTATTAAAGCATGTTCTTTTTAAAGCATGGTCCTTAATATTTAGAAGTTTTTAATACGTTGTCATCATGAAAGACTCCTTTGTCCCATTGGCTCTTAGACATCTTTGTACAAATCATTGATTCACCAGGAATCGATGTATGCTATACAGACTGCTTAATATTCCAAGGTACATGAAGCACATCTCGAGAAATTGCACCCTTTTCTAAGGCACCTCACTCATAGCGACATGGTCCTATTCAATTAGAGGTGGCAAAGGCTGGCCTGGCTCCAAAGGAAGACTGTCAATTCCTCTCTTTTTCTGTGTCCACGCTCGGCGGGATGCTTCCTCGCGCCCACCTCTCTCCCCCTTGCTGTGACTTTGGCTTCCGCCAGATGTCACACCGCTGCTTGTCACCGCCCAGACTCTCGTCGCTGATTTTGTTGTTTCAGTGTATTTATCACAACTGTTCTCTTAAGCTGTAAAATTTATGGAATTTCACACTCTTCTAATCACTACAGTATTCCTTTTTCATGAGTGGGAATATACATATATATATATGTATATATGTATATATATATGTATGGAGTTGTATGCACAAGAGTTGGAGAGACAGAAATGCTCTTGAAATTTGTATGTATGTGCCTCATTCCCAAACATGGAAGGGAACTGAGTTCAAATTTACAAGGAGGAATTCATCTGAATTTTGCAGAGCTCAGAGGTACAGAGTAAGTTCATTTAAATTTCAGGGAGAAGAATATAATAAATGTGTATATTAACTTTCCCACTGGCTTGTATTTGAGCCCTCTAATCTAAAAATTTTTAAGTGGATAATGTATTAGCTTTCAATGATGCATTTTGATCTTCATATCATCTACTCCTATATCTTGTTAGTAAGGTCCTAAAAATGATGGTGGAAGTTAAATATTTAATGATAATAGCTAATTTGCTACTTGGTATTGTATTGAGTACTTTGTTAATTAAAATCTGTATAGCTTGGGGCCTGGGAGATAGCATGGAGGTAAGGCGTTTGCCTTTCATGCAAAAGGTCACTGGTTCGAATCCCGGTGCCCCATATGGTCCCCCGTGCCTGCCAGGAGTAATTTCTAAGCATGGAGCCAGGAGTAACCCCTGAGCACTGCCGGGTGTGACCCAAAAACCACAAAAAAAAAAAAAAAAATCTGTATAACTTAAGTTTCAAAGTAACTTAAAACTCTCTACTCTAAAAACAGGCTTATTGGGATTGGGGAGATAAATCAGAAGACTAGATCATTTGCTTAATATATGGAGGCATCATGTTCTGACACTGATACTTCATGGTGTCATGGTGCTTTCAAGTGATACTCTGTGTCTTCAGCGTGTTGATTAAATGTCTCTGAGAGTGACCCCTCACCCCTCAGGTCTTCTGAGCACTATTTAAGTCCCCCTCCCCTCCAGAAAAAAAAAGGTTGTTTTTTTTTTTTTTTTTTTAATGTACTTCTGAAAAAGGAAGGAAAAAATAGTACCAATTTGTCTATTTTTTTTTCCCACTTGTAACAATAAGCAAAATTTAAGTGGTAACTTTTGGTTTTTGGTTTTTGGGTCACATCTGAAGATGCTCAGGGTTTACTCCTGGCTATGCACTCAAAAATCGCTCCTAGCTTGGGAGACCAGTCCTAAGTCAGTGCGTGCAAGGCAAACGCCCTACGCTTGTGCCACCACTCCAGCCCCTAAGTGGTATCTTATTTTAGATGTGAAGTCTATTTTAAATTCTTGTAATATTTTATTTAAAATATTTCTTGGGTTGCTGGAAAGAGTACAAATATGAGGCACTTGCCTTTTCATGTTCCATCCCCACAATCTTAAGTGGTCCCCTAAGCAATGACAGGAGTGATCTCTGGGAACAAAAATAGGAGTAAGCCCTGAGCATCACCAGGTGTGGCACCCAAACGAAACAAAACAAAAACATACACCAAAAATAGATTTTTTTTTTTTTTTTTTTTTTGGTTTTTGGGTCACACCCGGCAGTGCTCAGGGGTTACTCCTGGCTCCATGCTCAGAAATTGCTCCTGGCAGGCTCGGGGGACAATATGGGGCACCGGGACTTGAACCGATGACCTTTTTGCATGGAAGGCAAACGCCTTACCTCCTGGGCCCCATAAATTTTGAGACCAGAGAAATAGTATAGCATGGGACCCGTGCAATAGCACAGCAGGTAGGGATTTTGCTTTGCACATGGTCAACCCAGGCTCAATCCCCAGCATCCTATATGATTCCCTGAGCCTCGTAGGAATAACTTCTGAGCACAAAGCCAGGAGTAGAGCACCACTGGGTTTGACGACTGTGCCCATAACTAAATTTAAATAAATTTAGTACTAAATAAATAAATAATGCAAGTAAGCCATTTTCCTTACATGTAGTTGACCCAGATTTAATCTCTGTTACCACATAGGGTCCCTCGAACCTCAGTGGAAGTGAAGCATATAACTAAGCACCACTGGAAATAGCCCCTAACCCCCCAAATTTTTTGTTTCCCTTTATGCTGGAGAGAGATTATAGGAGATAAAGTTCTTGTCTTGTATGCAGTTGACCCCAGTTCAATCCCTGATATCACATATAGTCCCTTGAGCACCATGAACACAGAGCCAGAATTGGTTTTTTGAGCACCACCTGGTCTGCCCAAACCTCCACCCACACCTAAACCCACAGCCATGCCCCCATTCCCCACAAAATTCATGGGCTGGAGATGTGGCTTCGATGATGGAGCCATGTATGTTGCACATATTAGATCCTGGATTAGATCCCCTGCCCTGGTTGGTCCCACAAGCACTGCCTGGAGTAACTTTGGGCATTGGACAAGGATGTAGGCTTCTCAACAATAAAATAAATAAGTAAAGGGACCCGGGAGATAGCATGGAGGTAAGGCGTTTGCCTTTCATGCAAAAGGTCATCGGTTCGAATCCGGTGCCCCATATGGTCCCCCGTGCCTGCCAGGAGCAATTTCTGAGCATGGAGCCAGGATTAACCCCTGAGCACTGCCGGGTGTGATCCAAAAACCAAAATAAATAAATAAATAAATAAATAAATAAATAAATAAATAAATAAGTAAAATTACTTTTTTGTTATCAATTAGATACAACCTTGAAACTAACGTTTTTGCTCTTTGTACTCAGTCCATTGATGGTGATCCGAAAGGACCATCTCTGGGCCTCAGCCTGTCTGCAGAAATTTTTTAACAATCGGGAAAAGTTATAAAATCACCTCCGGGTCCCGGGAGATAGCATGGAGGTAAGGCGTTTGCCTTTCCTGCAAAAGGTCATCGGTTCGAATCCCGGTGCCCCATATGGTCCCCCGTGCCTGCCAGGAGCAATTTCTGAGCATGGAGCCAGGAGTAACCCCTGAGCACTGCCGGTTGTGACCTAAAAAACAAACAAACAAACAAGCAAAAAAAAAATAAAACCACTTCCTCAGAATGTCAGACCCTGTTGATTCTTAGGTTTAAAAAGGTTAAAAACCACAGACTAGGGGCTGCAATGATAGCACAGCAGTAAAACATTTGCCTTGCATGCAGTCAACACAGAACAGACCCCAGTTTGAATCCTGGCTCCCCATATGGTCCCCCAAGTCTGCCAGGTGTAACTTCTGAGTGCTGCTGGGTATGACCCAAAAGCCAAGAATCAAAAACCAAAACAAATACAAAACACAAACTCAGACTAGGTTTTATTCCTAAAATGTTTACTTATGGTTTTCTCTTTTCATTCAATTCAAAATGCCTGACCTGTGTCCTGCATTTTCTTTATTTATTGTAACTCCTGGCAAAAGGGTGATATAAAGAAAAGGGGCCTAATAACCTAACAAAATACAAAACTGGGCATTCAGAGAGATGCTAACTTAAAACTGAACCAATTCTTAGGAATCTGACCAAATTTGCTAATAGTTAATAGTCTTTTGTGGTATTAGGCATTAGCTATATATATTAAACATGGATAATGCCTTCTGATATGATTGTTACTTATTCACAAAGTGTTTTTGAGTTTATACTGTATGCTTGTACATAACTGAAAATAAATGGGCATTATCCTCTTTTATAGGACTTATAATTGGTATAAATGTTTGAATAGGTGGGTTGTGGGAATGAGTGATAGTACATCAGTAGGGGGTTTGCCTTGCACACAGCTGACCTAGGAATGGACTTGTTTGATCCCCAGGCGTCCTATATTGTCCCCCAAGCCAGGAGTGATTTCTGAACACATAACCAGTAGTAACCCCTGAGGGTCACCAGGTATGGCCCCCCAAAAAAACAATTGAATAGGTGGTTGCATCTTACACATGCCAATGGCTATTTCCCTAAATGTCCCACAAGCAGTCATGTTTATATGCTATAAGAACAGCACAGAATTAAATGACTTAGAATTTGTCCCATTCCAATTAAACACTAATGAATCAAATATGAGGATATTCTGCAGTCAATAAGCCTATAAGTATGATTTTGTTATTTTGAATGCTATGCTTTATATTTTTTAGGGGAGCAAGATAATGACAGTATTAAAAAATTTAAAACTAGCTTAAATTAGAGATCTTTGATGCAGCATTGTCAAAAGAATTCTAGAAACTGCAAGTTGTTACACAGATGTATTGATTTAATTAGTCTAGATAACACCATTTATTTATGCTTAAGCATCTCACACATGCAAAAGTTGGTAATTCAAAGTCACACAATAATTTGTGAGTTATCTTTTATACCACGTGTTGTAACTTCTGAATACCAACTTTCATGAGCGAATATCAGATACTTAGGCATAAATAAATTACACAGACCGATTAAGTACAGTTTGCTTCTGGAATGAATTCTGTAGACAGTTTTATGTAAAATCTTTTAGTAATGGCTTTTTTAATCAATGATTTGTTGTTTGTTTGCTTGTCTTTTACAAAAAAAAACATTGTTATTAGATGGGTAAGATCCTCTTCGGAAGCAGACACATTTGGATTCTATGGGTTAAGACCTCTTTGATATCTTAATATACTATTCAGGCTTGAAAAAATTGTTTTGGTTAATCATACAGTGAGTATTCTAGTCATAGAATCAAGGGTAGAGTTATCCTCTTAGCAACATGATTAATTTCTTTCTTTTTTTTTTTTTTTTTT
>PVKC010028733.1:0-15359 GCA_004027635.1 Crocidura indochinensis
GTAATACTATTTACTTGGCCCTTACTATTTCCTTTAAAACCTGCATTCTTGGGGCTGGAGTGATCGCACAGTGGTTAGGGTGTTTGGCTTGCACGTGGCTGGCCCAGGTTTGATCCCCAGCATTGCATATGGATCCCTGAGCTTTCCACAAATAATTTCTGAGCCAGGAGTAATCTCTAAGTGCTACTGGGTATGGTCCAAAGACAAACAAAATATAAAGCAACAACAACAACAACAACAAAATCCTTGCATGCTCTTCATGCTTCTCTTATCAATAATAAATTCCCTTACCTTAGGAAACACAGATCTCTTGTCCTTCTTAGGCTTCTTTGGACTGGGACTAGCCTAGCTTTTCTAGGAGACCATAGGCCCCCCAGAGATGCTTAGCTAGCTGGGCTAGAGGGTCAGTGTGAGGACCCAGGGCTATGGTGTTATTGAAGGAATTTCAGAGTCACTGTGAAAAAAGGGGGACTCTAGCACTGCACCCTAGTGATGCTTGAGGAGTCAACATAATGCTGGGGCTCAAATCAGGGTCCTGATACCTGTGCTCTCTCTACAGGCACCTTCCTAGCCTTGTTAAAAATATATTTATATACTATGATTTGCAAAGCTTCCATAGTTGAATTTCAGGAGTATAATTTTCCAACAACTATTCTGTCATTAGTGTCTACTTACCTCCACTAATGTCTCACCCACTTTCCCTCTGATGCCCCAGTCAACATCCTTTACAGGATCCTTGAACATTTATTGGTTTGGTTATTGTAGTTTGAATCTGCTGCTTTCAGTTGTATTGGTTGTATTGTTTCAATATATAGTGACATAACAACTCTTCACTATAAGTATGTCTAGGGTCCTTACCCTTGTTAACCACCCCCCAATTCACCTCTTCTCGCTTTCCCATTTAGTTTCTTTCCTTATAACCATTACAAATCATAATTGTCATTTCCCAATCAAAAATAAATGAAAAAGTATCTGAACTCTTTTCTCTTAAGTTCAGAAGCAAATTGCATTGTCCTTTAGCAGAGTTCACACATCTTTCTAAGAAGGATAAGCAAAACCCATCCATTCCCACCTGAGATGTAGAAAGCACTTACTTCTCCACCTTGTAGGAATTTAATTAAGTCATGGCACTTGATTTGGTCAATGGAAGTTGGATGAAGATAAAATATAACAAGTGTGAGTTGAGCCTTAAAAAACTGCATAGGACAATTCTCTCCTTCATGCATTCTCTCATTCAGCAGTGTGATATGCCAAAGTTGTAAGAGTTCTGTCAATTTTAGTCCAGAATTCAGAAGTCATATCATTGGACCATAGGTGACATCTTGCTATTGACCTGTAATGTAGTAATCCATGGTAAATTTTAGTTGGTTTTCTCACTGTATTATAATCCCCACTTTATCCATATTTCTCTGCTCTAAGCAAACATTCTTATTAACTATCATAAATATTTCTGCTTCTTCATCTTCTGTTCTTTCAGTTTAGTTTTAATTGTTTTAAGCTTTATATCATACTAGTTATGCTTAGAGTTGATTCCTAGTTCTCTGCTCAGGGATCATTCCTGGCATACTCAGGGGACCCTATGGAATGCCAGTGATTGGTTGCATGTAAGTAAAGTACCTTCCCTGTTGTACTATTATTGCTCCAGTTCCTCTACTTTAAGTTTTCCATAATCTAACTTCTTCCTTCTCCATTCTTGTCTCATCCCAAACCACTGTTATCCAGCTATGGAGAATAAATGGGAGGGGTTTATTTTGTTTGTTTGGTTTTTTGTTTTTTGGGTCACACCTGGTAGCGCTCAGGGGTAAGTCCTGGCTCTATGCTCAGAAATTGCTCCTGGCAGGCTATGGGGACCATATGGAATGCTGGGATTCGAACCACCATCCTTCTGCATGCAAGGTAAACACCTTACCTCCATACTATCTCTCCGGCCCCTAAAGGGGAGTTATTTAAGACATCTTGTCTCTGGTATTTTTGTTAGAATAGCTGATAAAAAACATTGTAGATAGTGAATGAAGCCAAATATCCAAGATTAGTGAGATGTTTCTCTCATTCAAGGATAGCTAGAGATTGTCAAGGAACCAGCAGAAGCTATGGAAGATCATAGGACAAGTTCTTCCCAGCAGACCTCTGAAGATTACACCTTCATGCTAGAACTTCAGACTTCTAGTGCCTAGAACTGATAGCTAATAGATTTCTGTTGTTTATATGTATTGAGCTTTCATATATAACAATATGCACTCAACTCTTCAGTCCTGGCAAACTATTGAGCCCTCATTGTGATACACTGTGGGGTTATTCAGTGTCAACCAGAAGGGGGATGCCCTCAACATTCTGCCTTTCTATATACTAAGTTTCTACCTGGACCATTAAGAAGGCCAGGCAAGCTAAAGCGCTGAGTCTGGGGAAGTGAGTCTTAAATAAAAGCATGTAATAATGGGTCTACAGTCTGGACATTCCTACCACCTGGAATTCTACTTAGCTGTGTGTTGCTCCCAATGACCTGTGACATCAGATCCTATTTCAGCTCTAGGGTGTCTCTCCTCCCTCTCCAGCATCTTCTTCCTCACAAAAAGTGTTGATGTATGGCAGTTGGACTTGGACACAACCCTTGGGTACCTGCATTGTTATGATAGTTGAACCTGGGTACAACCCCTGGACATGCCCCTTTGACACACCTCCTTGTCATGCCAGGTATAAAAGTAAACACTTGGTCCTTGGAGAGGTGGGGACAGGATAGTGACCAGAGCAGAGCCTGCTAGTTCAAGGAGTGCCAGAAAGAAAGCATCAGTGAAATTCTGCCTGTTTTGTATGTATCTATTCTCTTTCTTTCTTTTTCTTTCTTTCTTTCTTTCTTTCTTTCTTTCTTTCTTTCTTTCTTTCTTTCTTTCTTTCTTTCTTTCTTTCTTTCTTTCTTTCTTTCTTTCTTTCTTTCTTTCTTTCTTTCTTTCTTTCTTTTCTTTCTCTCTCTCTCTTTCTTTCTTTCAGACTCCAGAAGGAATAAAAGATACTAAGTTAGTCTCCTTCTCTCTCTCTCTCTCTGAGTCCTGAATGAGTGGTTGTTACATGTTGGTATTCTTGGGTGGACACTAGGCCCCACCTGGCAGCTGGGTCCTACAGACCCCTGTGAGTCTTGCAGTAACCAGGCAGCAGGCAGACTTGCAGCTTTCTGCAGTAACCTGCTGGAAAATGGCAAATTTTTACAGTCATAAATGCAGAAAAATTTCTCTCAAAGAAAGTGGAGAGCCTCTGTAACAAGAGTAGCAGAGACTCTATCACCTTCTGAAGTACCTCCTGACAAGTGATTCCATTTTTATGATCATTGTATATGGCACCCCCCATTGTTCTCATCTTTCCACAAAAAAAAAAAACCACACTCATGTCTCAGGCATAAATACTGTCAGGACAAAGCTATCTTAGGGAAAGTTTATTCAAGCTGCCAATAAACTCACGAGGGAGAAACTTTTAGAGCAAGATGGTCATCTCATATCTAGCTCCAAGTTTGCATTAACAACCATGAGTGGAATGGGAACCCAGTCACAATACCAAAAACTCTTTTGAGACTCAACCACTCAACAAGCCAGTGTGATTCCTTTACACCAACTTCGACACAAAAGCAGCAACATTTGTGTGGCTTCTGGATCCGTAGCCCTGTCTTCTTTTTCCTCCCATATAGCTTCCACCTCCCTCATTGCCTCATTATTGAACTTCTAACAACTAGCACACAATTACAGGAGGCCAAGTAGCATGCCCTGCATTAGTAAGCTCCCTGAGCTGTTTTTATTCCCTGGTTACCCATCTCAAAGCTCCTCTGTTTTAGGGACTAAATCTTATTGCTGCCTGACAGAACATCCATTATAATGTCATTGTTTCTGTGAATGAATAAAAGCACTCCAAGGTAATTAAATAAGAACTGAATCGTTTCCCACCTAAAGAGAAATATTCAGTCCCCTGCTCCTTCCAGCATCTATAACATTTTTTTCTCAATAAAAAATTTTTTTGTGAGGAAACTGACAATATTGAGCCACTGTCATGCTCGCCCATAATCTTCTGAATGACACTTGCTATATATTTCTTCACTTAGCTACTTGTACTCAGTGTTACCAGAGAACTGAAAGCATACCTAATGTTATTTTGTGCTTCTCAGAAGGAGCTTAAAGTTTGTTTTACAATATGTTCCTCTTGGACATTCTAGGAGGCCCAAGAAAGGAATGAGGTGTGTAGATTTTGTCTATCTACCTTGCTTTCTGGTTCCGGGGGAGAGGTCATGCAAAAGCTACAAGGTAGACACTATATTCTTTTACTCACACTCAAATCTGAGCAAACTGATGATGAAGGAATGATTACTGGGAACTCATAGGCCTCCTTATGCTAACTTTTCCAAGAAAATGTGAGCAATCAGAATCAAGACATTCTGCCGCAAAGAACTGCAGGGGATCTGACTAGTATTCTGAATGCAGAAATATAAAAAAAAAGAAATTTTATTGATCCTATAGCAGCCAGCGTTGGAAAGTTACAGCATATTAAATTTAAGTGTCCCACACATTCAGTTCAAACTGCTCCGGAATATATAAGAATTTCCAAAATCATCATTCTCTGAGTTAAGGCAAATTTCCAACTGCTCTGATTCGAGGGTGGCCACATAGCTCTAAAAAATAACTGAGGAGTCATGGGCCTAAAGGAACATTAAATATCTACTTAATAAAATAACAGGGTTACTAGTTGTAATTGTTATCAACTCATCTCTAGACTACAAAGAACACAAAGCAGTATGATGAATTTCTGGCGTCAGTTAAAGATATTTTGAGATGGTTTGCTCCTCTCTCTGGTTGGTTAAAATACCAACAATAGAAGTAAATATTAAGTTTTTATGGTATTGTGCTATTAATAGAAAGCATGGGTTGAAGTTCAGATTAAAACTTCCATTAAAACAGTGATTTCTGGTGATTCTAAAATGTGCAGCTGTATAGTCTGATCATGACCCATGCTTCCCCTCTTTCTGTGTAGGATTATGAATTCATGTGGGTGAGGCCAATGAAGCTTCACCGACTTTTGGGAAATGTAACAGCATCTAACCATAGTCTGCTAGAAGCCATCACTGAGATACTATGAACAGGAAGTTGGCAGCTGTGACTGTGACAGTCACACAGCAGCTCACCCAGCCAGCAGCACATCTCTTAAGAAAAGAGCCCCAATGCTCCACATCATCCTAACTTCGATGTAGGATATGCACAGATTTCAGGATCTTTAACTACAGAAACCTGACACCAACAGTGACTGTGCAGGAAAGAAAAGGTTTGTTGGCACTATAGACAATGACTTGGGTTGGACAACCTAATATGCCTGGAGCCTAGAAATGGTCTTATGCAAGAAAACTTCAGGGGGTAAGGTCTTCTTGTATTTAGGCCAAAACTTTTCCTTTCTATGTCTCCCATATTTTGCTGTGCCTATGCAATCAACAATTACCACTCTAACACTTTTTGCTGTACTTCTTTAACTCTTATCCTGAAGAAAAGAAGAAGAAGAAGAAGAAGAAGAAGAAGAAGAAGGAGAAGAAGAAGAAGAAGAAGAAGAAGAAGAAGAAGAAGAAGAAGAAGAAGAAGAAGAAGAAGAAGAAGAAGAAGAAGAAGAAGAAGAAGAAGAGCTTATTAAACTTTCTGGTAGGCCCTTAATAAAAAAAAAAGATGCCCAAGAACCAAGACTGTAATACTAGGGAGACACAGCATCATCAGAGGACAAAATTGGATTGTAAAACTTTGCAACTTTTCTCTGGTGAAACTTCTTTCTGATCCCCTTTCCTAGTATCCGTGGCTCCTCCTGACTCCCCATCTTTAGTTTTGTAAATTAATAGCTCAGAGCTGTGAGGGCATTCCTATGATGAGTGATAAATGGCAGATCCCCAGATTCCTGTTTCTCCTTCCAGAAACACTATCTCCTTTGGGCCTTTGGGACCTTTAGATTTGGTCCATTCCAAGTTCCTCACTGTATTTCATGTCATTTCTCACAAAACTATGGAAGGGGCAGTGGTCAACATTGAAAGTCAAATATGTTTTAGATTCTCTATCCCTGATAACCATCTTTGAATCTCATGGAACCCACCTTAAGAATCATGAAAGTTGGGTTGGAGAGATAGCATGAAGGAAGGGCATTTGCCTCTCATGCAGAAGGACAGTGGTTCGAATCCTGGCATCCCATATGGTCCCCCAAGCCTGCCAGGGCGATTTTTAAGCGTAAAGGCAAAAGTAACCCCTGAGTGATGCTGGGTGTGACCCAAAAACAAACAAACAAACAAAAAAGAAAGAAACATGCATGGCATGTTCTTGTGTTTGTATGAACTTCCACTGACAATCTAGACCTTAGAGCTGCAGAAAATAGCAGTTATAACTATTTTGGAGTCCATTCATTTTAGAGACACGAAGACAAAGCCACACAAAGGCTAAACAACTGCCTAGAGTTCACAAGATGGTCAGCTACAGAGCAAAGCAACAGTTCTATTGGCTGAATTCATTCAGGGCTTCAACCACCTCGCAGTGGTGTTCTTTTAGTTTTTCCCAACTAGGTGGGGGAAGTGATAGCCTCAGTAGGAGAAATAACTACACTGACAATTATCATAACAATGTGAATGAATGAGGGAAGTAGAAAGCCTGTCTAGAGTACAGGTAGGGGTGGGTGGGAAGGAGGGAGATTTGGGACATTGGTTGCACTGGTGAAGGTGGGTGTTCTTTTTATTGTTGTTGTTGTTGTTGTTTTGTTTTGTTTTGGGGTCACACCTGGCAGTGCTCAGGGGTTACTCCTGGCTCTATGCTCAGAAATCATTCCTGGCAGGCTCGGGAGACCATATGGATTGCCGGGATTCGAACCACTGACCTTCTGCATGCAAGGCAAACACCTTACCTCCATGCTATCTCTCTGGCCCATGAGTGGGTGTTGATTGAAGCTCAACTAAAATTTTATTTGTAATCAAGGTGCTTAAATAAAGATATTTTTTTTAAAAAAGAACTAATTGGAAGGAAAGCAGGAACCTTGAAGGATCCCTTAAGCAGTAGCTGTGCTCTTGTGTGAACTCAGCCACTGGAGGAAGTTGAGCACATAAGAGGTGATTCTCCCCTGTCCAAGAGGGCTGGGGAATCTTGGATTACATAGGGAAGTTTTCCCTATATAGAGAAGTTTTCCCCAATAGGAACCAACGTGATTTTTGTATTCAGATCCCACTGGAACTGGAAAGAAAACCACCACTCTGGAAAGAAAAACAATAAAGTCTCAAATTGATCATTTCTAGTTGATGAAAGAGAAAAAAAAGGGAATGGACTTTTCCTTTCTGATTCTGTTCAGAGGCATAGATTTCAATTTGTCTCAAATTACAAAGAAAAGGAAATGGAAATCTATAGGTAGGTTCTCTGGTGGATTTTTTCCTTTTCTTTTTTTTTAGATCAATAAAATTGAGCCTTTTTTTTTTTTTTTTTTTTTTTTTTTTTTTTTTTTTTTTTTTTTTTGCTTAGCATTGTTGACTCTGGGCCTGAGGTTCTAAGGCTATTATGCTGCATTTAGTCATCCAGAGAGTTGATCACATTCAGCCTGGATTTCATTTGACTCTCAATTTTCATGTCCTACATAAACATGAGAGTCTGAATGTCACTGATTTTGAGTGCTTTGCCCTGTCAATATAACTATGTATAGTCTTTTCAGGGCTGGGTGCTTATAATGTTTGGTGTGGTCTGCATCTAAAAAGATCTATTAAGATAGAGGGCAAATGACTAAAGGGTGTGGGTATGAAAAATGGAGCTTAGGAAATCAAGAGAAAATGCCTCCAGGCCTGACTATTCACATTGGCCATTATTCTAGTTTCATATGGAATAGCTTTGTTTCTTTTTATTTTTTAATTTTTATTGTGACCAAAGTGAGTTACAAATCTTTCACAGTAATATTTAAGGTACGTTGTGACAATGAATGAGGGGCAGATCTGGGCAAAACAAAAGAAAGGAATTCAACCTCCTCATCTAAGTTTGAAGGAAAGTAAGAAGCTAAGAGTAGCTTCATACCCTGATGTCCTAGTTTGGGTTTTTCACTTCTGGCAGGCTACCTGTACAGTGAAGTAATCAGGAATTGGAAGATGGGAAGTAGAAAAGGGGGAGGGCAGAAGCCATCATCTAATGAAGAATGTGGTCACCTGGGACCTAACTGAATAAGGGGGACCCTCTGGAGTCAGAGAGAATGTGCAACCAGTATGGAAAGACATTGGCCCACACCCAGTTGTCTCAGAGGTACAAATTCCCTGCATCTTCAGCTCTTTGTGTCTGTGCTTGTCAAATCATCTGCCCTGAGAGAATAGAAAGTAGAAAAACATATCAAAGTGTCTGGACCTTTCTTCCCACTTGGCATCAGAGCTGAAATCAGGAGGGAGGAGCTGCTCAAGATCTCTCTGTGTGTTTGGATTCTGGTTGCCTGGAGCCTTGAAGTTGTTTTGCAAGTAGTCCCAGGAGTTGCTGAGGAAGGTCTGAAAAGGCCACTTCTTGGGTCTGAGGATTCATCTCTGCTCCACTCAAGAGAGCCAAGTGGATGTGGGATGTGTGTGTGCATGAAGACATCTGGGAGTTTGTGCATATTAGTCAAGGTTTTTTTATTTTATTTATTTTTATTTTTTAATATAAATCTTTATTTAAGCACCATGATTACAAGCATGCTCATAGATGGGTTTCAGTCATAAACAAAATAAACATAGGTTTATTAATAAATAATAAACAAGGTTCTTTAGTTGTAAGTTTCAAGCCAAATGAAATAACAAGGACAGTCCACTTGACAAAAATGACAAGGGCTAGTCTGTCTCTCTTGCTCTCTCTGTATGTATGTATGTATGTATGTATGTATGTATGTATGTATATATATACATATATATACATATATATTAGTCTCTTTCCTATTTTGAAAGTACAATTTTTGAAAACTGAAAGACAGCAACTATCAGCAGCTTTAGTTTGTCAGCTTAGCAAAATCTGCATCCTCCCTGCCCTGATTCCTGAGGGTTCCCTCCTTCCCCAATTGGGCCCCAAGTGGCCATATTTCTCATTAAATGACAGTTTTTGCCTTTCCCCCTATTCAACCCCATTTCCTCCCAATTCCCAATTCCCAATGACTGCACCTAGTCATTCAGGCTTTGAGTGAAGTACAAAACCCAAATATTTAAACATGATCAATAACAGTCAAAACAGTACACTGAAAATACAATCTAATGTCCTGCTAGCTCATAGAACTGTATCAATTTCTTAGTTGGTTTGGGGGCCACACTAGGAGATAGATGCTGGGGAATCATTCCTGGTAACTCGAGAGACTTTATGCATTGCAGGGGATTTAATCTGGTTCAACTGCATCCAAGGCTATCTGCTGTATTATCACACCAGGCCTGAAGAATACTCTGAAGTCTTGGCATGCATTCAAAATCACCAGAAATTGAGTTAAAAAGTCTTACCTATGTCTTCTCTTTAGACTTTTATAATTTTTTTAATTTTTGGATCACACCCAGCTGCGTTCAGGGGCTGTACCTGGCTCTATGCTCAGAAATCGCTCCTGGCAGGCTAAGGGGACCTTAGTGGATTATGGGATTTGAACCACTGTCCTTCTGCATGCAAGGCAAAGGCCTTACCTCCATGCTCTCACTCTTCCAATCCTCAGTTGTGACAGTTCCAGGTTGTAATGACACTATTGTTTGCTGAAAGAATGAGACATTCAGGCAAATTAAGCCACTGGGACAATTCACTTTCCTAAAGGAGTGGTGAGTAAAATGAATGCTGACTGTCCTTGATGGAAAAGTGACAGAGATTCTGTAGCCCTTTTCATCATGCTACAGGAGACATAAGAAAAGTCTTAGAGAAGTCAAACTCTCTTACATCCTAAAAGGGAGAAAAGAAGAAAGCAAAAACTGATGTATGGAACTGATGATTGGAAATATTCTGAGACCACTGAAAACAACCCTTCCATTTAGGATCACTGCAGATCCCTGGGAGAATAGATAAAAAACTAAAGATAGTCAGGCACATCATAGTAAAACTGGATTAAAAATCAAGACTAGAATCTGAAGACCTACTAGAGAAAGATAGCACACTACTTCATTGCCATGAAGGAAAACGACAGTAACATTAAATGTTTGCCTCAAAATGAGTAGCACAAGCTTAGAAAATTGAGGAGGCAAAAACTAGGAGCTTGCAGCTTATAATCATATTTGGAGTTTAAATAGTCTTCAAAAATTAAAGCAAATTTAAAAAAAAGTCTAGACAAAGATATGAAAAGATCTTTTCTGTGTTCCCGGGGTCATTCCTCTGACGGAATGACCGCTGAGGGAATGAAGTCTGCAGACACAAGAGTGACACCACACCTGGATTCTCTTGCCATTTTCATGCCCCTCCATGATCAAAAAAAAATCTGCCATCAACATACACGCCCACACTTCCAGTACTGTGTGGGCTGCTTGGGAACAAGTGCACAGCTGCCTGCTCCATGGCAGGGGTGGAGGATGAAGAGCTGCCATGTTCAGAGCTAGAAGCAGCCAGTCACCAGCCCAACATTGCCCTCAAAGTCACTAGGGATCAGTTGACTAAATTCCAAAATAGTTCAGAGTCCTCCCAAGCACTTGCTATTAAGATAGACACAGATCCCTGGTACCACCTTCTCTGCTAGCTTCCTCATGTTCTTTCAGTGCAGGAATATTCTAAGCTGAGAGGCACAGACCAACCTACATGAAGCTCTGTAAGAAAGTACAGAAACTTAGCCAGTGTGCTTTTATCTCAGGATGAGCACGTCTACTGATGGGATGGATTAGGAACATAGTCTCATGCATGCATGACCATTGAATCACCTGTAGATCTAAATATAAAGTTAATGCCACAAAGCTTTAGACTGTATCATGGGAAATATTTTCATAGTGTTAAACAATACAGGAAGCACTGTGAATAAAAAAAGATTCATTAATGGGACTGAACTGATTCTGTTAATCAAGAGTCATTTAAAAGTTAAATCATAGAATAAAAAAGTTACTGGCTTTACATGTATAATTAGCAAAGAGCATATATAAAAGGACTTGTACAAAATAAAAAGAAAGAGGCTGGAGCAGTGGCACAAACGGTAGAGCATTTGCCTTGCATGCACTGACCTAGGACAGAACACGGTTTGATCTTCTGGCATCCCATATGGTCCCAAGCCAGGTGTGATTCCTGAGCAAACAGCCAGGAGTAACCCCTGAGTATCACCAGGTGTGGCCCAAAACACAACAAACAAACAAGCAAGACAAAATAGAAGAAAAAGAGAAAAATGGGCATAAAACTTGAATAGACACGTTCCAAAAGGAATGTCTGAATGATCAGTAAATATCTACAAGGTTATCAAGGAAATACTAATTGAGAAGACAGAGGCCAAATGATAGCACAGAAATAGAGTGTTTGCCTTGCACATGGCTGACCCAGGACAGACCCAGGTTTGATCCCTGGGCATCCCATATAGTGCCCTAAGCCTGCCAGGAGCAATTTCTGAGCACAGAGCCAAGAGTGCTGCCAAGACCCCTGAGTGCTTCTTGGTGTGCCCTCACCCCCCCAAAAAAAGAGAAGTCAGTGAAACACTATTATAACCTTAATATTTGCTAAAATGTATAGGAGATTAAACATGCTGAAATTTAATGCATAAGATGTATAAATTTGGAAAACTTTTCAATAGTATTTAAAACTGTACACATACCAAGTCAGATGTCCCCATAATTTCAGCCCTACTGATTTATCCAACAAAATATATTACATATGTGCCATACATATGTGAATGATGGCCATAGTAGCACAGTTTATTATCCCAAAGCATAAAGGTCAATGAACAACAGAATGAATACATTTTTGAAATAATGTTTATTGTGACCAAAAGTGAGTAACAAATCTTTCACAATAATATTTAAGGTACATAGTGACAATGAATTAAGGCCATGTCCATCACCAGGGTTGTCCTCCCTCCACCCCTGTTCTCAGCATGCATCTGATACATCCCCCTATTCCCCCCAGACTGCTAGTATAACTGGTTCCCTCTGTGTCTAGCTTGTTGTAGATTGGGTATGGAATCTGTTATCATTGGGTTTGGATTTGGTTTGAATCTGATCATTTTTTATTTCCACTCAATGTTCATATGGCTGTTTGGTCCTGTTACATTCATTTTTATTGTCCCCCTCAATTCATGAGACAGAATAAGATAATTCAAGTTGTATGGTTGTTCTGGAGGAAGACAAGAAAAGAAAGAAAACATAAAAAACCAACAAACAACAGTAAAAACAAAACAAAACACTGTAACTACCAAAAAGAAAAAGAAAAACCACCGAGCAACAACAACAAAAAAAATCATCAAATAATAACCACAAGAGTGAAAAAGAAAGAGAAGAAATAAAAAAAGAAGGAAAGAAAAAGAAAAAAAAGGAAAGAGTGCTGGTGTGGCAAGGTTTTGTGCTTCTATTTTTTTTTTTTGCATAGGCACAATAAGTATTGGGGAAATAAGAAAGGGAATTCCCTTGACCTAAGCAATTCAGTGTTTCTCCGTCCTTGAAGCAAATTTTCATGGGAACAACTACTGGTTTCATACATGCTCATTACTACACCCCAAGTCTTTTTATGTTGCCAGGAAACTTTCCACTCAGTTGTGGATGATAACATCAGGCCTCTGTAGCTAGAGATCTTGGTATTTGTGCAGGTCATAGGACAAAATCTAGGATAGAGTTTTTCTTTATGGTTCTAGAAGTTTTGTTCCATTGTTGTTGTGATCAGTCTTCAGTAATAAGTGGTCTTGGTTTTTGCCCTCATATCCAAGGCTGAAGCCTAGGATAGAGTCTTCATTATGGTTCCAGGAGTTCTGATCAGTTTCACTTGTCAAAGCAGACCTCTGGAATTAGAGATCTTGATTTTTGTACAAGTCCGAAGCTAAAGCCTAATTCGAATTTCTCTGATAAGTGATGAAGAGCATTTTTTCATATAATTATTGGTCCTCTTTATTCCCCTTTTTCATAAGGGTTTTTGCTTTTCTGTTCTTTAAGTTTTTATTGTTAAGTTTTACAAGTTCTTTAGATAGATAGATGATAGATAGATAGGTAGATAGATAGATAGATAGATAGATAGATAGATAGATAGATAGATAGATAGATAGATAGATAGATAGATAGATAGAGAGATAGAGAGATATTGATATTGATATAGAATATTAACTCTGTCAGATGGATAGTGGACAAATTTTTTCTCAGTCTGTGAAAGAATACTTTTTCTGGTCATGGTTTATTCTACAAATGCAGAAGTGTCTTAATTTGTTCTGTTCCCACTTGTTTATCTTTGCTTCTTTATTTTGGTCAGTGACATTTAATCTTTGAAAATGACTCTATGTTCAATGCCATGAAGAGTTTTACCTATAATTTCCTCAATTACTGTATGACTTTAGGTTTGATATAGATTTAATCTATTTTGAGTTAAATTTTGTGCATGGTATGAGAAAAGGTGTGAGTTATGTGGGAATTGATCCTCCTAACAACAACAAAATACAAAGTTGGAAGAGGCTCCTGTGCAAGATAGTTTAGGTCTTGGAATGCAAAGTGTTTGCAAAAATGCACCCAGAAAAGGAAAATATAGCAGGAAATAATATACTATATATATATCAAATATCTGATACTACAAAATACATCAGACCACCATAGAATAATTGCTAAGAACTTTTAGCTGAAGAGACAATGTGAGCAAAAACAGAAATAGGAAACTCTCAAGACTTTATATTTAAGAGTGCTTGCTGATAGTTTTGTCAAATATTCCAACCTCTGACCTACATGTATCTATTGAATACTGATATGTTTACTAACCGTCCTTATTGTCTCTGTCAACAATGACTCACTTGTTGGAAACCCTGGATAGTTGTAAGGCAATAATATTGTGCTGAATAAATGGCCAGCCTGTGAGACCACTGAGGTCTGTCATGGCAACCTAAAGCTTGAACTGTTAAAGTGATTAGTCCCAAAAGGGTTTTGAAGCAACTTAAAATACATCAAAAATAGACCAAAATAAATACCAAGCAAATGGAAAATAAGGATATGGAAAATAATTAAAGCCAAGAATAGAGTTCCTAATTAATATGCAATTTATGAGTTAATTTGCTAACTGTGGTTATTTTTTAATTCACATAATTAATTTTTAAGTTTTTATTAATATCTTTATTTAAACACCTTGATTACAAATATGATTGGGTTGGGTTTCAGTTATGTGAAGAACACCCTCCTTCGCCAATGCAACATTTCCATCACCGAGGCCCCGAATCTCAAGGAGTTAAATTTATCTGGCAAAGTTTAAGTATGGATTTGTCAGCCCATACCATTCCACATTCTACCTTCCTTATAACACAATTTCTTTTTATATATAATATTGTTATTTAAGCACCATGATTACAAACATGTTTATAGTTGGGTTTCTGTTATAAAAGAGAGCACCCCCCTACACCAGTGCATCCTTCCCACCACCAATGCCACCCTCCCTCAGCCCTCCTGCCTGTATTTGAGAAAGATATTCTAATTCTCTCACTCATTACCATTATCATGATAGCTGTTAATGTAGTTATTTCTATAATTGCACTCACCATTTTTGTGGTAAGCGTCATATCATAGCTGGTCCTTCCATCCCTCATCTCTATTGTCTCTGGATATTATTACCATAGTGTCTTTTATTTTTATCAAATCCCACAGATGAGTGAGACTATTCCATGTTTCTCTCTGATTTATTTCACTCAGCATAGTAGTTTCAATGTCCATCCATATATAGGAACATTTCAGGACTTCATTTTTCCGAATGGCTGTATAGTATTCCATTGTGTATATGTCCCACATTTTCTTTTTATTCTTTTTCCCTTTGCTTTTCACACTTGGTGCACACAGGGGTTACTCTTGACTCTTCTCTCAAAAGTCGCTCCTGGCAGGCTTAGGGGACCATATGTAATGCCAGGATTCAGCCAGGGTCTGTCCTGTGTTGGCCGCATGCAAGGCAAATGCCTTACTGCTGTGCTATTGCTCTGGCCCCAGTACCACAGTTTCATTAACCAGTCATGTGATCTTGGGCATCTGGGATGTTTTCATATTTTGGCTATTATAAATATCTCTTCAATGAATATAGGTGTGAGGAAGGGATTTTTGAATTCTATTTTTGTGTTCCTAGGATATAACCCTCGGAGTACCATAGCTGGATCATATGGGAGCTCATTGATTAATATTTTGAGGAATATCCACGTTGTTTTCTAGAAAGGCTGGATTGGATGGCATTCCTACCAACAGTGAATGAAAGTTCCCTTCTCCCCACAGTCCTACCATCACCGATTGTTCTTGTTGT
>PVKC010028734.1:0-15290 GCA_004027635.1 Crocidura indochinensis
TTGAGGGGGAAATAAAAGTGGATGATACCAGGAGCAAACCGTCTCCTGAAATTTGAGGGAAAATAAAAAGTGATCACATCTAAATACCAAACCCAAAGTCAATGACAACAGAATCATGACCCCAATCTACCACAAGCTACACAAAAAGGAGACCTGTTACACTAGCAATTTAGGGGTATAGTATGCTTCCTGGGAACAGGGGTGGAGGAGGACAACACTGGTGGTGGGAATGGCCCTGATTTACTGTCACTATGTACCTTAAATATAATGTGAAAGATCTGTAATTCACATTTGTCACAATAAAAATTAAAAAAAAAATAAATTAACATAAGGTGAACCATTTGGGGCCAAGAGCTAGCAGGGCTACCTGAACACTTGTTCTGTTTGAATAAACACCTTTCTCTTCTACCATCCTTTGACTCTAATCTCCATTTCTTAAACTTTCCCTAACAAAAGGAAACAGACACTTTATTTGTCTATTTTAGGTGTCTACAGAAGTTAGAGAAGTATCTACAGAAGAATCCTACTTGCGTTCAGGTGAATATGCTGAGCTAACAGATAGAAATGAAGTCAAATATAAAATGTATTTAATTTAATGATTATTTCTGACTCTCTAGGATTTGTTCTCTTTTGAAACTCAAACCAAGAAACAGGAATACTCTATAGTACTTGCAAATAAGCCATCCAAGCCTAGCAGCAAGGATCCAGATATATGCTAAGGGCAGTTGAAGAGTTTAGAGGGGGAAATAATTCACCCACTGTAGGTTTGAATCATTCCATCTGCCCTATGAGTGAGAGACTTGGCATTTGCACTTCACTGTAAAAATCATGACTCTGCCTTCATTTTGAAAATAAGTGAGCATAATTAATCTATAGGCAGACCATCTGTGTTGTTCCTCACCTATGCATCAAAGAAGAGATAAAGCCAAGATATTTGTGAGCTAGCATTTCTCAGCTCTGGATTCAGTGACAGACAAGGAATCCCTCATTATCATTTCCATTTTGCATTTCAAATGGAAGGGGTGTGTGTTAAAAACTGAGCCTGCTCAAGCTTTAAAGCATCCCTTAATTATATGTTTGGTAATGCCTGAAAGGCAGAGGAGTCCCTGAAAAAAGAGATTGTTGACTAAATATCTGCCTTTGGAAGGTGGATGGGAAGAAAGCAAGGAAGTTCAAATTCTCAGGGACTGGAGCTGCAAAGGTGATTTGCTATTTTACCTCTTCACATTATTGAGAGCAGGAGAGAAGACAAGAAGAAATTAAGAAAACAGATCTAGCATAATAGGATGGAGCTTGCCATTGCAAATAACAGGTTTACTAGAACCATCCAGAATCTAGCAGAATCCATTCACTCTGACAGGCTGTGCCAACCTCTGCAGCTGATCCCAGAATTTATTTTTTAGTTCACTTAACTAGCCTACAGTACATATGACATTCCACTGTGCTATTAATTGGAAGTCACATTAAATAACAGTTTAATTTTTATAAGATAGAGTAAGGACTAGAAAATTCAAGTATCCAGTACATCAATTGTGAGAAATGTTTCTCATTTTTTTCTCTACACTTTTTGTTTTGCCCCCAGTTCTCTTCTCTTTCCTCATTTGTCATATGAGTTCTCATTAGCAGTATCCCTTTGTTTTTGCTCACAGCAAGATAATAGTTACATCCAAACCTTTAACAATATGCTTTCTGTGAAATTGGAAATTAAAGGAGGTATCTGGTTAGGTATTTTCTCCCAGGAATTTTAGAATATGATATGCTATTATAAAACTTTTCAAGCTTTCTGTCAGGTAGTATCTGGTCAGCATACTATGGTTAAGGACAGTATATATTTTCTATCAGCCAATAGACAGTTACTTAATGGTACTTTTCGCATGTATCATGGCTCATTTTTCTCAGTGTTCATTAGCTTTCTTTCAAGCAGACACATCTATTCACTTATCACAACCTTTATGCTCACTGTCTACATTCACTGTCTACATTCTCTTTCTGCTCCTCATTTTCAATATTCTTTTCATAATTCATTAACTCATCCTGAGTCTTTTTTGGGTACTAATGACTACAACTATCTCTTCCTCACTGCAGAATGTCACTTGTAACCCACTTGACCTAAGAAAGTTAATTGTGTTGAAAAAAAGAACAAAAAATTATGAAAAAATGAGAGTGTTTTTAGTCTAGCCAATGATGCTTCTAACTTTTGTAGCTCTGGTTTCCATTTTAGATTCTAATAAAAGCTACCATGCTTACCTTATTCAGTAGCTACTTATAGTGTAATCAATAACACAGATTTAGTAAAGAATTTTATTTCTGAAAAAATTTAGCATGGGTAAAGGATAAACACCTCTCAATTATTTTTTTAAAAGAAAGAATTACAATCCAGGTGGTTTTCAAAAGTATACTAAATTTACTTTTGCATTGCTCTGCATTTTATATATCTTTGGAACTAGTTTGAAGTATATGGTGAATTTAATCCCATTAATCTTTGTAAATATGATGAGTGGTTCAGTTTCTGATTTTCATAATCAGCTCTTCTAGCTGCAAGATATTATTGCCTTATAGGGACATCTGCTGGTAGATAAATAAAAACCTGGAACAATAAAAGATTGCTGTCTCAGTGTTTGCTGGTCATCACTGAGACTCCATCCTTTTCCTTTGGCATCTGCTTTTGATAAAGCATGGCTGTTAAAATCTTAAATATTCCATCATTTCATGCTCCAACTCTACTGAGGTCACATAAAGCCTGGCTTCATTACACAAGTGCCTTGTTCCCACAACAGATTCACACATGTATTTAATGTTGGTTTGGCTTTATTTGGTCCAGTCCAAATATTTTGCTGGCCTCAGGTTTTCTAGAAATTGGGCCTCTCTGGAAAGATGGCATAAAATCTGCAGCACTTGAGGAACATAACCTCAAAAACCCATCATCTGTTCTGTTATCTACCTTAGATTTTTCAGATGAAATCACTTCCTTTTAGTTCCAAATTCCAGAAACAAAAGTAAAATGAAATTAATATTATTATCAATATCTTACACTTCAGGCCTCTGAGTTTTTTTCTCATAAGCCAAGCAATGAATCTTGATAATTTTACAGATTTGAAATATTCCCCATCCATGTAGCATACCTAGTTTTTCAGAGAAAGTTGATGATCACATGGTGACTATTTTTACTTGAAAAATATTTTACCTCTTAAAAGTTAAGCAACTAGTAACACTTTTTCCCCACTTACCTTAACTATCACTATCACCATATGGATTTATTTGCTTTGAGTTTTTATTGAGCAAAGATAATACTTGTACTCCATCTTTTAAAAAGCAGCATAGTTTTAACTCATATATTGTAGACTTAAAATTAAATTGCCCATAAAAGTCAATAATACCAACTGTACAGTATAACAGCTTATTCATGCCACTTCCTTAAACTCACCGCACATTAATGTGCTAATGTGATGGAAAATAAAGAGTCATTGCATGCCTTCTCTGGGAATTTTTCCTCTGTTGTGTGTGTGTGTGTGTGTGTGTGTGTGTGTGTGTGTATAGTAGATAAATATATATGTGTGTATTTTTAAAAAACTAGTGGAAGATAGTTTCATCAGGGAAGTCATTCCCTGCCAAAAAAACTCCACAACCATTAACTAATTACAACTAAATAATAGCACTGCGCATTTTGACAGGTTATCATGTATTTGTTAAGAGTTGAAAGCTTGAGCAAAAGTAACAAAGCTACTAATTCCATATGATTTTTAAATACAACATGGGAAATAAGTTATTGCAGGATGTTTTAAAAAAACCTATGATCTTGTATCTTTCTTTTCCTCTCTTTTCCCCATTGTTTAAAAAGCACTGGAATATGTACCTACATTTTTAATTCATTCATTGAGCAATCAGCTCATTTTTACCAATTTTATCCAATCACAACTCACAGAATCTATGGACATTCACCATTTAAACATGGTTTTGGCTGGTTATCCCTTTTCCATTGAGGCATCAAGATACACATGAAGAATCTCAGATGTGAAATGAAAAGGGAAAAACAAGCCAAGAGAGGAGAACCATGATTTTCAAATGTGATCAAGTTCATTTGAAAAGCCAAAAACAAAATACCAAAATATGTCTAAACTGGCATATTACCAATCATGTCTCAGAGGAATGTTTAGATGGACTAAATTATAATACAAATAATAATGCAAAATTAAAATGATTATATTATGATATCCTGTACAAAGATGCAACATTTTTTTTTGGTTTTTGAGTCACACCCGGCAGTGCTCAGGGGTTACTCCTGACTCCATGCTCAGAAATTGCTCCTGGCAGGCACGGGGGACCATATGGGGTACCGGGATTCGAACCGATATCCTTTTGCATGAAAGGCAAACACCTTACCTCCATGCTATCTCCCGGGCCCCGCAACATTTTTACTATAGCAGAGTTTCCAATCTCATACGTATTCCACAAGATTCTTCACCAAAGGAAAAATAAATAATCTTTCTCTAAATCCTATTTTGCTTCACAGAAAAGGACAATTAAAATATATTTTAATTTTCATTGGTATATAGGTGTAAAGTCCTCTGTTAAAATTGCAGAAGTATTAATAATTTAAGGATAAATGTAAATGTAAGTATGAAGTGTTTATTTTTTTCCATTTTAATTTACATGTAGTTTCTTGAGAACATTTTTCCCTTAACTCTATTACCATATATTCACTGATGGTAGATTTAATGATGTTGACCATTTATTTTAACTAGAAAATGACAAAAGAGAAAATACATATTAAAGACTATTGAACAGTTAACACAAAATATTAGAAACCAATTACAATATCATGAATTTTTCCCATTTCCTTTTGGCAACTTAAGTGGGGAAAACAAAATTCACTCAACAAATGACTCCATATATTTCTTGTGAAAGATAAATGAAGAAGCCAAAAGTGAGTTCAACAGGAAAAATATGTTAACTTCAGAAGTTGGAATGGGAGTCATGCATTAAAAGATGGCATTAGTATTGCAGACCACAAAAATGTAGAAAAAAATGTAAATTATTTACCTTTCTAGTTCAGCACAAATGTCCTACAGCTAATTATCATGAGATATTGCCTGGAAATTAACCAGTCATGTTGTGTTTCTAACTCCAGATTTACAATTAGTAATGCTATTAATGTGGTTCCTGTACTTAGCGTTACTAATTATATTGCTATGAACTAATGGTGTTAAAAATAGCAATAGCCATCAACTACCAATTAATGCTTAATGAGAGCATATAAACCCTGGCATTGTAATGAATTTCAAAATTATTGTTGCTTGTGTTCCTCTTGTAATCGTGCAAAAATGGGTGTAACCAGTAACCACTGAAGTAGGGCATTGATAGAAAGCATAGTTGCCAATGCAGGAAAATTAAGGAAAGAAATAAATGACTCCTTGAAGGAATGTGCATTCTATTTTAACTTAAGAGTGTGATACACAGGTTTGGGAAAGAAACTTTTCTATTTACACAATATAAACAACAATTAAATATAATATGTAAAGATATTTAATATTCATAAAAGAAAAAATATGCTAAAATACTTGGAATGGTTTCTATAAAAGAATCAGCAAATCAAACATTTCTCCTAGAACTTATATAACTTATATAAGAACTTATATACAGAATATTTCAGGAGTTCAGTGTGCATGGAGATCATACATAAAACAGGAGTTAACTAGAATCAACTAAGTTATGCTGCAATAACAAATACCTGTCAGTATTTTAACATACAAAAGTTTGTGTGTGTGCAGGTCTCACATAATGCTCATACTTCCTCTAGTTCATATTCAACAAAAGTCATGACTAATAATCACTACATTTACTCAGGAACCTACGTTTTAAGAGATTTCATCTCCATAATAAATGGAAAGCTGTATCCTGCCTGGTACATGTACCCTGAAACAATACATCAGGGTCACAGAGAGTGTGTAGTGAATGCAATGGATCCAGATTCATCTCTGGCACTACATCTGATCCTCAGAGCAGGAGTGATATCTGAGCACAGAGTTAGGAATAATTCCTGAGCACAGGCAGTTTGTGACCCAAATCACAACAAAAAAAAACAAAATTGTCTCATCATTTGAGACAATATTGAGGTTGCACGCTTGACCAGCTTTGATCTGCAGCACTATTTATAATTTCCCTGTGCACTACCAAGAGTGATCTTGAGTGCTGATGATGAAGTAAGCCCTCACATGACAGGTCATGATATCAAAAATAAAATAAAGTTTTATAAAATGTATCACTTGACTATGCATTTGTTTGAAGCAATGACAATAACAAATATTAGTGTTTATATTATGAATTAATGTTTAATAACCTCATTTTTATAGTTTGAACACTATTGCAATTACTTTAGCCATTCTAATGGAAACTTCATAGGGGACCATTTTAATGTGGGGGGGACATTGGTAGAACACCAATGTATCTTTCTGAGTTTTCACCTTGTAACCTGGAAAGACATTTTTTTACTAATGTATATTGGTATTGCTATTCTAGTACACAGAATATCAGTATATTATATGTATATTTTCTACTTCATGGAAGCTTCAATATCAAGATAAGATAGCTGTCTTTTTAACCTTTAGTTCCATTAAGAACTATAATGTTTTTTAGAAGCAGGGAAGAAAAGTCACCATTAGATATAAAGGATTAATAAACAATGCAAAAGCTAATAATATTCCCATGTTCAAGACACTAAGAAAACTAACAAGACTAACAACCATCTATAAATGTACATTGCACTGTAGGAGAATAAAATATGGCAGCAGTATATTAAAATAAGGAGATGCATCAGTAAAAGATTGCCTTATAGCAGAGAAGTCCCATTAAGCAACTCTGTGATTATCTTGGATAGGCTTTCTCTTGGATGAATAACTTCTAAAAAGAACACAGTACACCACAGAAGTAGATGCAGTTTAAGTTGGGTATTTTTAGACTCTGCTAATAAAGTAGGCATATCATTGCTATATGATCAGCCCCCAAAGTAGTGTCCTCAGAAATTGCACCAAGTCATGGGGCCAGAAAGATAGTACAGCAGGTAGAGCTCTTATTTTGCATTCAACCCATCTGGGTTCAATCTCCAGCATTTCTATGGTCTCCCAAATCTGGAAAGAGTGATTCATAAGTTCAAAACCAAAAGTAAACCCTGAGAACTTCTAATTAAAAAAAAAAGTTATACCAAACCAGAAACAAATCATTATTGTTTTATCAATAGATAACACAATATTTACAAACTTATGAAATCTGTCTTAAAACCATAGTAATATACCAATATAGCCAATATAATCAGACTTGTTAAATGCTTTGTCTAAAGATTATTGCCAATGAAATATATCACCTATAAAACTTATATTGGCCTTATGGAAATAGTCATCACAGCATCGCATCCATAGATCTCACAAAAAGCAAAACATAGCAGATCACAAAGGACTTTTATATTGTTAATGCAATAATTTTTCAATGGCAGAAGCCTAGATATAAATATACATCTACTTACTAAATTTATGTTTCAGGAGGCCAGGGTGTGCACATCAAAGTGGAGCATCTATATCATTCTGTCTGAAGTCTTAGCTGGAAGAGTTATATTAGAAATTTAGGTCGCTTCAAGGCTCCTTCATTCACAGGTGTGAGGATGAATATTGGTGGAGCTAACTTAGTTACCTAAGTTACTAAGTTACAGAGAGATTACTCTCACTTTTTAGTGTGGCCACAGCATACCTTGGAAAGCCTCCTGTTTCTTAGAAGATGCCTCAAGATATCAAAGGTAAGCAACTTCAGAGACAGGAAGTAGAAAGACAGGGTTCTTAAATCCAGATCCTTAAAACTTGTCTGCCTGAGTTTCCTTTGATTTAACTGGAAAGGATATAACCTACATATTTACATGGGAAAAGCACCAACAAAATGGAGAACTATGCTTCCAAACTAGGACATCCCCAAAAAATTCCTTTCAGAAGAGAGATCTGACTCCTGTGTTCATTGTAACACTATTTACACCAGCTAAAATCTGGAAAGATTTTGTCCAAGAGCAGATAATTGGGTAAAGAAACTATAGTCCATTTATGCAGTGGACTATTGTTTGAATCTAAGTAAAAATGAAACAATGCAATTTGCTGCCCATAGACATATCTGGAGAAAATCATGCTGAGTACAGTTAGTCAGAGGAACGGAACAGACATAGGATGATCACTCTCATATGTGGGGTATAGAGAAATATAGTAATAGAATAACAAATGTACCACAGCAATGAATCTGAGAACTGGTCTATACAACTGAACTTTCCATTTGGGGTGGGAGGAGGTGGTGGGAAGAGATTTGGATGAGGATTATATGGGATTAAAATAATGGAGGTAGAGGGAAGTAGACTTTTAGTGGAGGGTCTGGTGTTGACACATTGCACCTATAAATTCTAGGGTAACAGTATTGTAAATCATGGTGCTTATAATAAAATAAAAATAAATTAAATTAAGACATATTTGCATACAAATTGTTTTACATAATTGACATCAGTTTAATTTATGATTAATTTCTATATATATTTCATGTCAAATGTCATAGTTGCTTTCTTTAGAATTAATGTTATAGAATTAAAAAAATCTACTCAATAGTATGAGTTGGCAGCTGAAAGGAAATAAGCAAGTCCTAATAAATTCTTGAAGTGATTTATTGAAAACTGCTATAGCACAATTGAAATTCAATTTTGGCATTACAAAAAAATTGTAACTAATGAAAAATTCGTTTTTCTGTCTTTTATAAAGAAATATCTTGGAAATTGAATTTTCTCATTTTTTTTTAAGAATTGGGAGGCCTTATTTTCTTTTTTTTTCCTTTTCTTTTTTTTTTGATTTTATTATTTTTTTAACTTTTTTTTAACACCCCCTTCATCAGTGTAAGTTCCCCACCACCAATGTCCCAAATCTCCCTCCCTCCCAACCCACCCCCACCTGTACTCCATACAGACTTTCCAGTTCCCTGATTCGTAAATATGTTTAAGATCGTTCTCTGTGTAGTTATTTCTATAGCTGCACTCACCACTCATTATGGTGAGCTTCATGAAGTGAGCTGGAAGTTCCAGCCCTCTTCCCATTATCTCTGAGGATTGGTACAAAATTCGTTTTTCTGTCTTTTATAAAGAAATATCTTGGAAATTGAATTTTCTCATGTTTTTAATTTATCTAATTGATAGTTCTCATAAAATAGTCTCAAGTGGATTATATCTTTTTTTGACCACTAAATTTAAAAAGTAAAAAGAATACAATGTTAAATCTTGTTACTGCAAATGATCAAATTGACTGGAATTAGCATAAAAATTAATAAAACAATACAAGTAAAATTATTTTATGTAGCTATAGTTAGCTGTCAAATTATTTAAATTTTTTTCAAAATTTAGTGTCTTTGGAATACCTAGAATCTAAAAAGAGATGGAAAGAGTATATTGATTTTATGGTGAGATTCCAGATTTAATATATAAACCCATAATAAGTTTAAAAGTGTGCTTTAATTATAAACAATAAAATAATAAATAATAAATTATATTGACATATATTTTTTGGTGTTTGAATCACAGCAGCTATCCTTAGGAATTACTCATGGTATCAATCCCAGGTCAGCACTGTGAAAGGCAAATGCCTTACCCACTGTACTATTGCCCCAGCCCGTTACTTTTTTTTTTTTTTTTGGTTTTTGGGTCACACCCAGCAGTGCTCAGGGGTTACTCCTGGCTCCATGCTCAGAAATTGCTCCTGGCAGGCATGGGGGACCATATGGGGCACCGGGATTCGAACCGATGACCTTTTGCATGAAAGGCAAACGCCTTACCTCCATGTTATCTCCCGCCCAGCCCCTTACTTTTTATTTAAAAATGCTACCCTACCTTGTATAAGCTCTTAAGATATAAATCAATATAATTCTTTCAATTGATATATTGATTAACTACCAATTAGTGTGAGTACAGAAAAGGGTAAGTGAATTTTTATGAATTCTTATACATAGAGTTTGGAAGGTATTTGAATGATAGGTATTTTCATCAATTGATTTTTTTTTCATGTTAGGAATAGGATGAGATTTTGAGGGTATGTTAATCTTTTTAACTCATTTTAGGAATTATTTTCCTCCACATATTTGTGTATTATTTACAACATTATGCAGTTGGTTGATAAATCATTCCAGTCCAATAAAAAGAATGCTATTCCTAGAGCCAGAAAGATATGGAAGTTAAGGCAGTTGCTTCACTTGGAGTCAACCCATGTTTTTCCCTGGTATTGCATATGGTGTTCTGAGCACTGTCAGAAATGGATGTTGAGCATAGAGCTAAGAATAAACCCAAAGAACTGGTAGGTGTGGATCACCCTGACATAAATAAAATGTCTATTTTAAATATGTATAAATGTTATAATTAGCAAGTTTCAATTTCAAATAAGATTAGATTGAAGTTTAGAGATCACAATAATTGGGGGGTGGGTTGCTCCTGGCTCTACACTCAGAAATCGCTCCTGGCAGGTTCAGGGGACCATATGGGATGTCGGGATTCGATCCACCGTCCTCTGCACACAAGGCAAACACCTTAACTCCATGCTATCTCTCCAACCCACAAAATAAAATTTTGACATAAAAATATAAATGTAAGAAAACTCATTTTGCCTTTGAAACAAAACAGGAATCTTGGGCTATGAATATTTGAAAAACCTTACCAGACAGCAAATTGTAACATAATTATCATATTAAAATAATTTCCTATTTTATATTGCCCTTATTAAATTATATTATATTTATTAATATTAAATATATTTATCAATATAATATATGAATTACATTAGTTGTTTACTTATCTTTATTTACCTAAACAGCAAAATACTCAGTGAAATCAAATAAAGAATCTCTAAACAGCCAAGGATACTTAGGAAACCAATAAATAACATAGCATTTTATTTTAGCAGTGTTATAATTGTCCATTCTCATAGAAGTGAAATGTCATGACCCTGTCTAAATAATAAAGTCAAAATTAAACACACATAAACTTCATTAAAATTTAGGAAAATAGAAAGAAATAAATTTTATATCATAATAAAGAAAATCTTATATAAAATAATGAAACTTGGAGGGAGGGTGGCATTGATCATGGGAATGTTGGACTGGTGAAGGGGGGTGTTCTGTTTATGACTGAAACCCAACTACAATCATGCTTATAATTATGGTGCTTAAATAAAGATTATATATATATAAAACAATAATACTAGCATATGATAAGAATTAAGTATTGTATATTACAATACCATACATCAAATTATCTGCAACACATATAGAAAATGTTACATCTATAGAATTTATTAAGAAAGAATTCAAAGAAAAGACAATACACTATATGGACAAAAAGCACATAATAAGATTCTCAAAATCAGTAGTTATTTTAAAACTATTTTATTTAAACAACATAAAATTTCATCAACCTCATTGGATTAATTATAATTAAATCATAATGTAGAATATGAGAGAAGATTACAGCTAGAAATTCATGAAATATCTTTTTAAAATGATATTTTACAATGAAATATTTAGAGGATGAATATACATGTTCCTTGATGTACCAGGTTCTAAGTTAGAGAAATAAGTGTGTAACAGGACTCAAGTATAAATAGAGACCAGTGTTTGTTGCAGTTTTGCTTGAAAATTACTTAATCTAGAAAATAACAGAAGTCATTTTGTCTACTTAGAATGTTGAATTGTTTTAAGGTATTATCAAATATGCTGTAATTATTTAAAGGAATTAATTTAAAGCTCTGAGAACAAAATAGAAAGTTTCTCAAAAAATATAATTTTATAAAAATAGGTTCACATTCATTTTGTAGTAGGATTCTAATCTAATTATCCAGAGAAATAAAAATATGTTTATAGAATTTATATAAGCTTATAAAATTATATAGAAGGATCACATTAGGGTTAACAACATTTAAAGAGTAGATTTGGGGACTAACAGAAGAAAATGGGACAATTAGATATTTTTCCCTGACTCTATTTTGGTTCCTTAAGCATGAAATACTTTGCAATTAAACACACAAATACACACACACACACACACACACACACACACACACGCACAAAAAAGAAATCAAATGTCATGAGTTCGGTTTTAATAGCAAGTTTACTTAACATCCTGCATTTATCTCACTTTTGCACAGATTCTTTTCACCCCAGGTTAAGATTTGAAAAGAAAAAAAAAATCAAAGAATTTCCATTTTATAGCTATAAGCCTTTTCCTCCATGTGTCTTGTAAAGATGAAGGTAGCTGAAAATAACCACTCTGCCTTCTGACTTTATGTTCTATTTTGCACTCTTAAACCAAGGGGAAGAGGGTATTTTGGCATATTGGGTTAATACATCTTCTTAAACTAAATTACTGAGTGCCCCATATCTATTACATAGTCTGAGCAGGTGTATTTTTTCTTATTATATCACTATACTAAGAAATGTAGCTTCTGTTTTCTTGTTTTTTCCTAAGTTCAATAGAAGGTAGAAAAATTAATAGCCATGTCTGAAACAGTAAGTTCAAAAAACTGAATAAGCAGGAAAGAAGGCTTACTTAGAAACTATGGATGCTGTTTGAAAAATCTAGAAATGTTGGTATATATGGTATATTTGTATATTTAACTCATGATTGTTTTTCTAGCTCAATTAATATAATAAAAACTCTCCGTCTAGTTAGTGTCTCTGCTATCAGGCCTAAGAGGATTGTAATGTGAAATTTGATCTAAAAAATATTAAACTCGGGGCCGGGCGGTGGCGCTGGAGGTAAGGTGCCTGCCTTACCGTGCTAGCCTTGGACGGACCGTGGTTCGATCCCCCGTGCCCATATGGTCCCCCAGGCCAGGGGCGACTTCTGAGCGCATAGTCAGGAGTAACCCCTGAGCATCACTGGGTGTGGCCCAAAAACCAAAAAAAAAAAAAAATTAAACTCAGACCAATGTCATAGAATTACATTAGATTTATCAAGTGCAATTCACAATATCAGTTTACAATAATTCTATAGATATTAAAAACAGGAAAAGAAATAGAATACAGGGTAAGGAAGGATATGAAACTGATGTGTATATGAGTGTATATGGGTTAAGGCCTATATCATGCATGTAGCAGACCCAGGTTTGATCCTCAGCACAGCATGGCCCACTGAGTAGCATCCCAAGGAATCCCCAAGCACAGAGCTGAGAGTAATCCTAGAACACTGCAGAATATGTTCCTCCCAAAGATTAATCTGCTAACAGGTAGCATCTCTGTCCATAAAATTCCAACTGGTTTCTATAGCAGAAAAGAGTCTTTTGTTTTCTTGTCCATGTCTGGCAGTGCTTCCCACTGACTCTGTGCTCCAGGATTACTCCTAGCTGGGTTCAGAGAATCCTGTGGAATTATAGGAATAAAATTTGGATTGGCTGAGTGCAAGCCAAATACCTTACCTATGTTTGCAAAAACAAATACTTTTGCTCCAGCCCCAGTAAAAGCCAAATTTTTAGATTAAAGGTGACCAGAAGTTTCTGCCAAAACAGAGAGGACTTCAGAACTTCAGATGTGGATCCAGAGGTCTCTAAAATTGGCTTGATTTGATGCTTAAATTTCTAGTATATTTCTGAACGACATTATTAGGACCATGTGATGATTTTATTTTGTATGGCATCTAATACCTCTAGGTCTAGCCAGTACTTTCCAAGATTGCCTTTGGCAAGATCCAGTTATCTGTGTCTGAAAAAAAAGTAGCTGAAGTCATTCTATTTGCCACCCAAATCCCCATCAGTCAGGAATTACAATTAGTCAGGATCATTATACTATAAAATTTAGAGCATTTTATAACAAAAGAGGGACGTGGATAAAAGGAGACTAGTTTTGTCAATTGTCTTGAGTGAAAATAATAGAGGAGGATATGGAAGCTGTCAGTTATCTGAAGCTGAAAATGGGATAACTGAGTAATTGAGTGATTTTTTTCCCCACTAGGTAATTACCAAACTCAGTAATTCAGGCTGATTAATATAATAATAACTATTTCTCTACTTTCAGGAGGATTCACTCTGACTCCAGATTCTGAAATAGAAACAAATGAGAATGTTGAGTTCTTATATCTAATGGGCAGAATACATGCTATGCCACTGGGTGAAGTTCTCAGAAAAATGTAAAAGTCTCTTTAAAAAAAAAAAAAAGATTCAGCTCTTACAAGCTTCTTCATTGCACTTGGGAGGTTTCCTGAAGGGAGACTGTCCCTGTGGAGTTTACTAGAATCTGGAGACAGTCTTTGCCTGACAGCATGCTGTGTTAATGCCCACACTACTTAATCCTCAAAAATACCTTCACACCTTTCTTATTAAAGGAATTATATGTTTGTGGATTGCCTCTGTTGGTAGTCTTCTGTCAGTCTCAATGTTCCCAATTCTGACAATAATGCATTTATGACAAGCTTTGAAGAAAAGATAATCAATATGTTTTACTCTCTAATCTGGGCATATATTCATTAATTTAAAATGTGTTTGCTAAGGTTAATAATCAAATGAAAAAATTCTGTTGTCATGTGCATAAGCCAATAAAATTGCATTTACAACTAGGATGATATTCAGAATACTTAACAGCTCAAATGGCTTTGGCATGACCATTCAAAACAGATGTCACTCATAAATTACTGGCTGTGGTGGGTAGCATTTGTAAACCAATCTTATTTACAATGATCTGTGACTCGAAGCAACAGAAAAGATAAAGCAATGACATATATACATGTACATGTATATGTATATATATTTCCCCTTTTGTATGTTCTTAAATGGTTAGATGACATTGCTAAAAGTTTGTATATAGTAAGGGTTAGAAAGATAGCAAATAGACTAAAGCACTTACCCTGAACAAACTGACCCTGATTCAGTTCCAAAGCATCCTCAAGAGTAATTCCTAGTCAAGAGCCAGTAGTTAGTCCTGAGAATAGATGGGTGTGCCATCTATAAAAACTTATAGTGTAAAACTTATAGTGTAAGAACTTATAGTTTAAAAAGTTTTCTTATTCCTTCACAGTTTCCAATACAAATAATATTTGTATTGCATTAAAAACATCTGGAGGAAGCTTGTTAGTATAAATGTCCATTTTAGGGTTTCAGATATTATTCAATAATTTTTCATTGCATGTGCACTTATTTGTATAGCTTGTTTTATAAAAATTTTAGAAAAATTATAAAATCTGATTTATAGAATGTCACTGACTATAATTAATATTTTTATTAAAACAATTTGATTAAGACATAAATAAAAAAAAA
>PVKC010028735.1:0-15313 GCA_004027635.1 Crocidura indochinensis
CTTGCTCTGCACCCACTGCCTTGGATCATCCCTGGGGTACAATTAAAAGTGTGGCCATGTCCCTCTAGGCTTCGCCCCGCTCTCCAGCATGGTGCAGGAATCCCTGATTTTATTAGATGCACATATGACAACCCCAGTGGTGTTAAGGCATTTTTTTTTTTTTTTTGGTTTTTGGGTCACACTCGGCTGTGCTCAGGGGTTACTCCTGGCTCCATGCTCAGAAATTGCTCCTGGCAGGCACGGGGGACCATATGGGGCACTGGGGTTCGAACCGATGACCTTTTGAATGAAAATTAAGCACCTTACCTCCATGCTATCTCCTGGGCCCCGTTAAAGGCATTTTTCTGTTTCCTTTTTTTCTTTTCATCTGCTCGAGTGAAGATCGTGGTCCGTCACACATTTGCTTATCCTAGTAAGCCTCTTGTATTTCCAACTCTTCCATTTGAAAGCTTTTTTTTGGTGGTGGTGGGGGGGTTATATCCAGGGTGTTCAGGAGTTACTCCTGGCTCTGCTCAGAAATGGCTCCAGACAAGCTCAGGGGACTATATAGGATGCTGGAAATTGTCTGTCTAGGGTTGGCCACATTCAAGACAAACCCACTATCGCTGTGCTATCTCTCCAGCCCTTATATTTTTTATTATTATTATTATTATTATTATTATTATTATTATTTTGGTTTTTGGGCCACACCCAGTGATGCTCAGGGGTTACTCTTGGCTATGTGCTCAGAAGTTGCTCCTGGCTTGGAGGACCATATGGGACACCAGGGGATCAAACCGCAGTCTGTCCAAGGCTAGCGCAGGCAAGGCAGGCAGGCACCTTACCTCTGGCGCCACGGCCCTTCCCCTTATTTATTTCAATTCATTGCTTATTTTTATTTTTCAGCTTTTTGGGTCACACCCAGCCCATGCTTTCTCTCCAGCCCCTATTTATTATTTTTTAAAATTTGTTTTGGGGCCAAATCCGACAGTAGTCAGAGCTTACTCCTAGCCCTGCACTCATAGATAACTCCTGACAGCGCTCAAGAGACCATATAGGATACTGGGGACCATATGTGCAAGGCAAGTACCCTACCCACTGGATTGTTGCTCTAGCAGCATTGATATTTTCCACATCATTTGTTAGGACATAATTTCTGGGGCCGGAGTGGTGGCGCTACTGGTAAGGTGTCTGTCTTGCAAGCACTCGCCTGGGACAGACTGCAGTTAGATGCCCCAGCATCCCATATGATCCCCCTAGCCAGCAGCGATTTCTGAGCCCATAACCAGGTGTAACCCCTGAGTGTCACGGGGCATGGCCCCAAAACGCAAACAAATGAAAAAAGGACATAATTTCTGACTTTCATTTGCTGTACCTAAGTCCATTTTTAGTGCCAGATGTTTATTTCTTTAGCAAGAAAATATTTTCAGAGAAATCTAGCTCTGAGGATTGATATTGTCAAGATATGTTGTGTTCCCCTTTTCTGTTTGGAAAATTTATATATTTCTACATTTAAGTTGGAAACAAAACCTGCTTATTGTTGAAGGTTTAGTTCATGCTGTCCTTCTAAGAACTTTATGGCACAAAATTTGGTAGAAAAGTTAATTTCTTGTCAATTGAAATATATGTAGAAACCTGAAGTACAGATGATAATAAAGGAAGAGGACAGGTGCAGGGTGAAAAAAGTGGGTATTTTTGGTTTTGAAGTCACACCTGGCAATATTTGGGTTACTCTTTGTGTGGCTCAGGGCACCCAATGGGATGCAGGGGATTATACACGGGGTTGATCGCATGCAAGACTAGTGCTCGACCCACTGAACTATCTCTGTAGGTCCAGGATGAGGAAAAGTTCACTGCTATTTTAGGCCAGTGTTCAAGGAGGTGGGACTCACAGTTGGTG
Organism: Crocidura indochinensis; assembly: GCA_004027635.1. NCBI lineage: Eukaryota > Metazoa > Chordata > Mammalia > Eulipotyphla > Soricidae > Crocidura > Crocidura indochinensis. The sequence goes on from PVKC010028735.1 coordinate 1,880, forward strand.
CTTTCCTTCCTTCAAAGGTCACAGCGGAAGCCAACCACCTAGCAGCTGTCGCATCTGCCAAGGATGTCTACTGCAGGAATATGGAAGAGGTACTGGGACCATTTTCTTTGGGGGGGAGGAGCGGCCACCCCGAGATGCTCAGGACTGACTCCTGTCTGTGCACTCTGGGATCACTCCTGGTGGGACCGGGGAACACTTAGGGTGCCAAGGACCAAACCTGAGTCTGCTGTGTGCAAGCCTGGTACCCTGTTTGTCAGCTTTCCTTTTGCTCCAGCCCCAAGAATCCCATTTCGTGGTGCTCACTCAGAGATCATCTGAGTGTCAGGATTTGAACCTGGCTCACTCCTGCAGCTGCATGCCAAGGAGGTACCTTCAATTTTGTATCACTTCTCTGGTACCTCTCCCCTCATTTTTTGGTTTGCTTGGGGTCACACCAGGTGGTGGTGGAGCTTCTATGCTCATACACACAGAATATATGAACACATATATGAGAATATATAATATATATGAGAATATATTATTGAGCACAGAATGATTATTGCTTCTGTGTTACTATGTTGTTATTAATATGTCATATTGTTTCCAGTTTCAGAATTTAGACTTTTATCATGTCAGCAGGACTACATGGGGTCCCAGGCCAGCGACCACTGCCTGGTGGGTGGTTCAGGCCTGTTGGTTTAGTGTCTCGGCCAGGATGCGAGGTTGCTCAGGCTGTGGGGGAGGCTGGGACCACCAGTGCCACATCTGTGCTTAAGGAATCGTGTGGTGTTGGGGATTGAACTTGGGGGCCCTGAGCATTGCCAGGCATGTGGTGTATACAGCTCTTTGGCTACACCACCACCAATATTTTTATTTTTAATTTTTTGGTTTTATTTTTGGTTTTTGGGTCAAACCCAGCAGCACTCAGAGGTTATTTTTAATTTATTTTTAATTTGTTTTTGGGCCACACCCGGTGATGCTCAGGGGTTAATCCTGGCTATGCTCTCAGAAATCTCTCCTGGCTTGGGGGACCATATGAGACGCTGGGGGATCGAACTGTGGTCTGTCTTAGGCGAGTTCGGGCAAGGAATGCCTTACCCCTGCGCTACCACTCTGGGCCCTAATTTTTTGGTTTATACGTACTCCCAGTGACCCTCAGGGGTCACTCCTGGCCAAGGTCGGCTGCAATTAAGGCAAATGCCCTCTCTGCATTGCTACAGCTCCAGCCCCAGCTCTAGTATTTTAAAGGAATGTCAATTTTTATTTGTTTGTTTGTTTGCTTGTTTTGGGGCCAACCCGGCGGCACTAGGATTACTCCTGACTCTGAGCTCAGAAATCACTCCTGACAGGCTTGGAGGGGGACCATATGGAATGCTAGTTATCAAACCTGCATCTGTCCCAGGTTGCTGTGCAAGGCAAATACCCTACCGCTATGCTATTGCTCCGGCCCCCGCTCTAGTATTTTAAAATATCCTAGCCTTTATTTTACTTGTTGCTTGTTTTTGCGTAAAAGGAGGCAGGAGCTTCAGACTAATTGGTGTCTCTCACTTGCAGGTTTTCAGGGGAGAGAAGCCTTACCTATCCCCAGACATCCTGGAGGTGAAATATTCAGAATCCAAGCAGCTTGCTCTGGATCATTTTAAGAAAATCAAGAAGATGGGAGGGAAGGAGTTCAGCCTCCCGTACCAGGAGGAGCTGGAGCAGGAGATCTGGGACCTCTACAAGAATTTCTGTGAGCACAACAACAGCAAGAACATCTTCAGCACCTTCCGCACCCTCGCCTTGCTCCTCTCGGACATCCTGGCCCTGTACATCGCTTCAGTGGTCACAGGCATCTTTGGGATACAGGTCCTGGCACAGCTCTTCAACTGCCTGGTGGGTTTGCTGCTCAGCTGGGGTTGCAGGCATGTAATCAAGAAATTTCTCTGCTATGCAACTTTATGGGGCCGGAGAGATAGGTAAGTCATTTGCCTTCCATGCAGAATGTCATCGGTTTGAATCCTGGCGTCCCAATGTGAGCCCCCGAGCCTGCGAAGAACGATTTCTGAGCTTAGAGTCAGGAGTAACTCCTGAGCAATGCGGGGTGTGACCCAAAAACCAAAAACAAGACAACTTTACCGTTTGTGCATTTTTATAAGTATTAAATGAATTCCAAGCCTTTCTCATATTTTCGTCTATTCTTGACTAAAGTTTTTTGCTCCTCTTACCATTTATTTTATTCTCTCACCATTAAGTATCAGAAATTCCAGCTTGTTGTATAAGCCACTTATGTGTAAATCATGGGTATCTTTGACTGTCAAAGATTATTAAAAGCTTGCTTCTGAAATGCGGATGCATTTTCAGGTGGGTTTTCTCCCCACATTCATCAACTTCCTTGGTAAAAATCCTTGCAGACATTGAAAATACATAGTTTTGGATCTGGGCGGTGGTGCTGGAGGTAAGGTGCCTGCCTTGCCTGCACTAGACTTGGATGAACCGCGGTTCGATATGGTCCCAAAGCCAGGAGTGACTTCTGAGCGCATAGCGAGGAGTAACCCTGAGCATCACTGGGTGTGGCCCAAAAACCAAAAAAAAAAAAAAAAAGAAAAGAAAATACATAGTTTTTAAATCTGTTTTTCCTAAGCACATTGATAGACTTTACAATGATTGTTTAGAGTGGAGAGTCCTGCCTTGATAATGGTGATGAAAGGAGGGTGTGTTAAAAAAAAAAAAAAAGCCTGGTGGCTGTAGACATAGCATGGAAATAAGGCATTTGCCTTACATGCAGAACGACGGTTGTTCGAATCCCAACATCCCATATGGTCCCCTGAGCCTGCCACAAGCAATTTCTGAGTGTAGAGCTAGGAGGAAACCTTGAGTGCTGCAGGGTGTGACCCAAAAAACCAAAACAACATAACAAAACAAAGCAAAACAAAAACCTCATCTTAACAGCAAAGTAGTAGATTGTTAACTATTAATCGATTGTAAAGGACTTAATGAACTCAAAATTTTATTTCTGTTTCTCACCGTTTCTATCTGCATCTTAGAAAGAAATAGCTTGACTTAATTATACTGGAAAGATTTTTTAGTTTTTAACTTCTGTCTTTGGAAAGTGAACATTTAGATGAATTTCCTTAGGCCTTCCCCTTCATTCATGTTCAAATATGATATCTAACTCTTGGCCATCACTGGCCTTGGGGAAATGCATAACCAATTTGAAAAAAAAAAAAGTCTTTTTCCTGTCAACTTGCCTCTGCCTCATCTGTGGCTCAGAGACACAGCTTAGGATTGTGGAGTTAGAAGTTGGCATCCATTGCCCCACCACTGCCAGCTTTTTTTTTTGGTGCCAGGGACCGAACCCAGGGTCTTCCACCTTCCAAGACCTGTCCTTTACTACTGATACTGTCCGAGTTCCCTCGCAAAGCATCGTTGTTCGCATACTTCCCACAGTGTGTATGTGGGGCACATTCCTGTTAATGTGCAAGAGGATCTCAAGATTTTGTGTTAAAACAACTTATCAGGTACCGGGGAGAAAGCATGGATATAAGCTGTTTGCCTTTCATGCGGGCGGAAGGTCGGTGGTTCGAATCCCCGCATCCCATAGGGTCCCCTGAGCCTGCCAGGATGATTTCTGAGCATAAAGCCAGGATTTAAGCCCTGAGCGCTGCCAGGTGTGACCCAAAAACCATAAAAAAAGACCCCACATTTCAGAAGTTCAGGAGTGCTACTTTCTTTTTCTTTGCTTTGCTTTTCTGTTTTAAATAACTCGTTGGCTCTTATTTTTGGTGTTGAGGGGTCCACATTCGGCAGTGCTTGGAGACAGGAACTCGGCTGGAGGTTGAACCAGAACCGAGTACAGATAAGCTCAACCATCGACCTACTTTTTTGACTTCTCTCTCCTCAGCTTGTTTCCTGGTTGGTTTGGTGGCTTGGGGGAGGGTGTGTTCACCTACATTTGGTTTAGGGTGAGGGTGTGGCTGTAGGCTATACCTGGTCTGCTCAGGAATGACTCTGGCTTGGCAAGGTGCAGTGCAAGCACTTTTACTCCCAGTTAATACATTAGAAACAGGCTGGAGCAATAGTATTATTAGTGGGTAGGGCCCCAGAGCCCCACATGGTCCCCCAAATTTTTGAGTGCAGAGTCAGGGGTTACATAACTGAACGGTGGCTCCAAACCCTCTCAGCCCCTCTGTTCAAATGGGTTCTTTTTCTTTCACAGAAATATTTCCAGATTGCTTGGTAGACAAAATGAGGGTGAAATATCGATCGAGAGTCTTGCCTTATGTTCACGGTACGTGGAATCTGTTCCATTGGGGAGCATATTAATACCTCTTTATTTTTTTATTTTTTTAATTTTTTGTTTTTGGGGTCACACCTGACAGTGCTTAGGGGTTTCCCTGGCTCTGCTCAGAAATCACCCCTGGCAGGCCCAGGGGACCATATGGGATGCAGGGATTCGAACCACTGACCTTCTGGTTGCAAGGCAAATGCCTTCCCTCCATGCTATCTCTCCGACCCCTCAAAACTTTTTTTCTGGACAGAGCAAACTCAAAAGTGGTGAAGGCAAGATCTGTGGAGATGGCACGGGATGTTAGGTGTTGCCTTCTTAAGACCCTGGTGTATGGCTCGACTGTTTCTGGAGGTAGCCCTTGAGGCCACTGACCTTCTTTGGGTCCATTACCCCAATGGGGCGAACCCTAACAGCACAGGGCCTAAGCAGCTGTTTTTAGGCCACCAGGACCAGTTTACCAAGCCTACTTGGGAGTGGCGTTTTGGGTCCCTGAACACTGTTTGGGTCCCTCCGAAAGAACACCATCTGCTCCAGTTCGCTGGTGGCCTTTCCCGAAGGTCAGCGTGGGTGACTGACATGCTTGGAGGATTCCTCAGTGGGTGTGAGGAGGCTTCACAAACAGCTTCCTGCCCTGTTCTCTGCCTGCCCATCCTCTCCCTCTTCCTTCTCTCGCCCAGCCTTGTTTCTCAGACCCCTCACCCCAGGCGTCTTGTGCCTGCACTTACCCCTCCCTCAGTCTCCCAGAGACTCAGCTAGGCAGGGTTGTGGAGAAGCAGATTGCACAGTGGGGACATTGTTTGCCTTGCATGGAGCTGACCCGGGTTCAATCCCTGGCATCCCATAAGGTCCCGAGCACCTCCAAGAGGAATTCCTGAGTGCAGAGCCAGGAGTAGACCCTGAATATATCTGGGTGTGGCTTAAAAGCCAACCAAAGAAATAAAACGAGTGACCCACTCCTGCCTCTCTCTGGATTCCCCTGTGGGAAAAGAAAGGAGCTGTGCAGTTAGGGGCATAGAAGAGTCAAGAAATGGGGTTAGAGAGATAGCATGGAGGTAAGGCATTTTGCCTTGCATGCAGAAGGTTGGTGGTGGTTGGAATCCTGGCATCCCATATGTTCCCCAGAGCCTGCCAAGAGCGATTTCTGAGCATAGAGTCAGGAGTAAGCCCTGAGTGCTGCTGGGTGTGACCCAAAAACCAAAGGAAAAAAAAAGAAGAAACAAGAACTGAGGCTGTGGATTCAGGCGTGGGTGGAGCCTGGCATGAATGCCACCAGGCAGTGATCACCTTGGTGTGTACTCCGCAGGCTGGCTCCTCAGCCCCCAGGGTGTCTGTGCAGAGCAGGGCAAAAGGTAAAGATAAGATAATCTGGGCCAGAGAGACAGCACAGCATAGACAGGACATTTGCCTTGCAAGCAGCTGATCCAGGACAGATGGTGGTTGGAATCCCAGCATCCCTTATGGTCCCCGGCTCTTGTCAGGAGAGATTTCTGAGCACAGAGCCAGGTGTAACCCCTGAGCACCGCTGGGTGTGACCCCCCCCAAAAAAAAGATAACAATCACATCCCAGTCCTCTAGAGTTTCATGCGTTGCTGGTCCTGGAACTGCAAGGGGGAAAAGGAAATCACTCAGAGGAGTCCTGAATTCTGGAAAAGCGGCTGTCAATCTTGTTGCCTCCATACTGGTCCTTTCCTGGGGGTTGGGCAGCTGGACAGACAGGCAGGCAGGCAGGGCCTTTCCAGACACAAGCAGTGACTGGTTGAGTCATCCTGCACCTCTCTCCCGGAGCAGAGAGCTGGGAAAATAACGGGCTTTACTGAACAACAAGCAGCATGGTGTTAATCACCACAGCAGGGCCTAGTGGGGACCTGTCACGTGCCAGGCATGGGATGCAGCAGCAAGGATGGCATCATTTTCTACTCCCTCTCTTGCTCTGGGAGAGGCAGCTCGATGTCGTGTCTGATAAATTGACAGTGTCGTCGTTGCTCCATTTTACAGGCTCACACAAGAGACTCGGATGTCCTGAGTCATCCGGTTTTGGCCAATGTCAAGGTCAGGAATCTGCCAAGTGTCCTGTGTGCAAAGTTCAGGGGTGTTTGGGCGGTGCCAGGTATATCACGATCAGGGGCTCAGAACCAGAGCCCAAGTATAGCGAGGAGGGTGCTCGCCTTGCATGTGGCTGACCTTGGTTCAAGCCCCAGCATCCAAGACAGTCCTACATCCCAAGGAGTGATTCCTGAGCCCAGAGCCCTGAGAGGTGCTGGGTATGGTGCACAGACACACACACACACACACACACACACACACACACACATACACACACATTTGGAACCAAAACTACAATGTGTAGGGCGTTTGCCTTGCACACAGCTGGCTGACCTGGATTCAATGCCTGGCATTTCACTTGGTTTCTGAGTGCAGAGCCAGGAGGAACCCCTGAATGCTGCTGGGTGTGGCCTAAAAGAACAGTCCAGAAAAAAAATCAGGAGCTGGTTCTACTCCTGTGAATGCATTCATTCATTCGTTCATTCATGGGATGTCTACTTGTGCCAATTTTAAGCTGATGGCTTAAACCCACCCCCACCCCATAGTTTTGCTGTTTGGTGGCGCTCAGCTTTTGCTCCTGGCTCTGCTCTCAGAGATCACTCCTGGCAGGCTCAGGGGACCACCTAAGGGGTGCCTGAGTGTTCAAGGCAAACACCCTTTCCCAATCCCAGCGGTTTTCAACCACTGAACATCGGCACACTAGTGTGCTGTGAGATATTATCTGGTGTGCTGTGCGAAAAATTCCAATTTCATCCATATATGCGGCTTTGCCTCACAAATAGACCAACCACTACATTCTTTCATAAGAAAGTAATTTTAAAATAATTTCTTTGTGTTTATTTGATTCCTATACAAGTGAATTTACTTGATATATAGTCAATATAGTCACAGAGTTCAATTTTTTTTAATATTTTCTTTTTTTTTGTTTTGTTTTTGGGCCACACCCAGTGATGCTCAGGGGTTACTCCTGGCTATGCGCTCAGAAGTCGCTCCTGGCAGGCACAGGGGACCATATGGGAACCGGGGGATCGAACTGTGGTCCATCCTAGGCTAGCGCAGGCAAGGCAGCAGGCACCTTATCTCCTGCGCCACCTCCGGCTCCCTTTTTAACATTTTCTAATGGCGATACGCCTAGTGATTTTTTTTTCATTAACAAAGTGAGCTTTTGCGCATAAGGGTTAAAGAAAACTGCATGCTATCTCTCCTTCCTCCTTAAGTCCTCTTAGTACAAAGCCCTTTCTTTTTGATATCCCCTTTTCTTCCAATAGCTCTGGAAGTGTTTTAAATTTTCCCCAAAAGGGTTTCAAGCGTCCACAGCGCCAACGGCATACAAGACCAAGTATACCCCAAGTTTTCCAACACTGTCGGTTAGTGGAAGGACTTAGAAGAGGTCTGCTGCTACATCCAGGCCTAGTTGGAGGCATCCTGGCTGGTGAGACTGGGAGTGAGGGAGGGAGTGAGGGAGTGAGGGAGGCCAGAGCGGCCTGTGCCAGGCCAAGTCTTCATTAGCTAGGCAAGCTCAGGGTGGAGGCGGCAGTGACCTCACCTGCCCTGGGACTCTGCTGCTATTTAGCCAGTCCCTTCCCTGTGCCCCAGCAGTGCTGCTCCCTGTTTCTGCAGATCCTCAAGGTAGGTGGAAAGGTTTTTTTGCTGGAGAGCAGGGAGGTTTGGGGAGCTTCTGCCGGTCCCCTAGGGCACTGTGAGGTGAGCCTGAGGAGAAAACAAGTTGGGATGGCTGGACAAGATGGAAAGTAGTCACCGCCTCCAGGCTGGGAACCCAGGTACTCCCCTATAATGACTTTTGGGGGTCCCGCCAGGATGGAGCCGCTACCATCTCCTCCATAGGTCTTGGGGTTCCTTTTTCTTTGTTGTGAATGACCCTGACTTCTGTCCCTTCCATCCTGCAGCAGGCATTTTCATCCTCGCTGCTGACCCTGAGGGTCCCCAAGGAGAGAAGATGCGAGTGCTCTTTGTAAGTGGGGTTTTCGAGGCTCGCGGGGCTCAGGAGAGGTCCTGGAGGACTCTGGGCACCCCCACTGGCCAACTGGTGTCCTACGGGGTTACCCAGCGGCCACTTGTTGCATCTGTCCCGGGTTTGCAGCGGGGTCGCTGGGCTAGGCTGGAGGTTCCCAGGTAAGGCGCATTCTGGGATGGCGGCCAGTGGGGGATCTAGACACCAGACTGGACCCCAGATTGTCTGCAGGTGGATCTTTGACCCTGCCATGACCCTGACTGTGGCTGAGTCTTAACTAACTCACCCTGTCATCTGCCTGGAAGTTCTCTTCTTTGTTAGTTAACCTGTGATGGGTTTCCAGGGAGCCTTATGGGTGGGTGGGGGAGAGAAAGCACAGCAGGTTTAGCTTGCACTGCTAGGAGTGACCCCCCTTACAGAGTCAGAAGTAAGTTCCGGTTGATTTCCGGTGTGACCCTTAACAGACAAACAAAAAAGTCATGCAAGGGGGGCTGGAGCGGTGGCGCAAGCAGTAGAGCATTTGTCTTGCATGTGATTGATTCAGGATGGACCTTGGTTCGATCCTCCGTGTCCATATAGTTCCCCAAGCCAGGAGCGATTTCTGAGTGTATAGCCAGGACTAACTAACCCCTGAGTGTCACTGAGTGTGCCCCCCCCCCAAAAAAAAGAAAAGGATCATACTAGGGTTTAGCAAGAACTTGCTCAGCTCTGGTTTTGGACGCAGAGCCACCTGGGATTAGGTCCTGCTGAAAAAGTGAAACGTGGGTCTGGATTCCTCTCTGCTCCCAGAGTTCACAAGTGTATGAAATGACCCAACTAGGCTTCTTGTTTCCATCTGGGGCTCCAGGAACTCACTCTTTTTTTGTGTGGTTTTTGGGTCACACCCGGCAGCGCTCAGGGGTTACTCCTGACTCCATGCTCAGAAATTGCTCCTGGCAGGCACGGGGGACCATATGGGGCACCGGGATTCGAACCGATGACCTTTTGCATGAAAGGCAAACGCCTTACCTCCATGCTATCTCCCGGGCCCCAGGAACTCACTCTTATTGTTAATTCACACGGAAAGTTCCTGGGGTCCAAAGGGGACGACCCTGGCACTAAATGCCTCTCTCAGTAGCTGGATAGATAGTACAGTGAGTCGGTAGGGGTGCTTGCTTTGCACACCCGTTAGCTGCTCAGGGGTTACTCCTGGCTGAGAGCTCAGATATTGCCCCTGGCTTGGGTGGACCTTATGGGACACAGGGGATCAAACCGACCTCCATCAGAGGTCTGCACGTGCAATGAAAACGCCCTACGGCTGCACTATTGCTCCAGGCCCTAAACTGGTCATTTTTGTTTTGTTTTGTTTTATTTGGGGGGGGGGCACACCTGGCGGTGCTCAGGGGCCACTCCTGGCTGTTTGCTCAGAAATAGCTCCTGGCAGGCACAGGGTACCGTATGGGACACCGGGATTCGAACCAACCACCTTTGGTCCTGGATAAGCTGCGTGCAAGGCAAACACCGTTGTGCTACTCTCCGGGCACAAACTGATCATTTTTAATACTACTTTTAATCATATTAGCTTAGGAAAAAAGGAAAAACAAGGGCACTAGATAGCATTGAGTTTAGTTAAGCCTTCAAAGCCCTGCCAGGAGGGATCCCTGAGCACAGAGCATGGAGAAAGCTCAGAGCTAGTGCACCCCTGTCCCCCAAATATGGCAGCTGAACGTCCTTATGCATAGGTTGGTCAGTAATGAATATAACTCTCCCGTTTCTGCTGACTTCTGAATGCCTGACAGAGCTTTGTCAAGACTGAGCTGTGCATAATCGTGTCCAGAATTTCATCCAACTCCATTCAGTAACTCGTCTTTGCTCAGTTGAGTGAAGCACACTTGTGCCTATTTTGTTTGCTTGTTTTTGGACCAACTCAGTCATGATCAGGGTTACTTCTTGCTCTGTGCTCAGGATTCAGTCCTGGCAACATTGAGGGACAGCCAAGGGTTGCCAGGGATAGAACTTGGACTGACTGTGTGCAAGTCAAAGGCCCACCTCCCTGTGCCATTGCTCTGGTTCTAAAGTACTTAAACTTTTAAATTGCAGAAGTTTTGTTCATCTATAACAACAGATACAGAAATGCAAAAAGCTTTAAATATTGGCTAATTGGTTAAAATTTAAAAATAAACACCTCCTTTTATAGTAAGCTACAGAAAATACATCATTTTCTATTAGTCTTTCTAAAGCTAATTTTTTGAGCCACATCCAGCAGTGGTCAAAGGTTACTCCAGGCTCTGAGTTAAGAAATTATTCCTGGAGACATGGGGTACCATATGGGATGTCAGAAATGGAACTTGGGTGGGCTGTGTGCAAGGCAAATGCTCTGTGCCCTGGGTTATCGCTCTGACTCTCCAACAACTATTTCTTTTGGTGTTGGGAACCAAGTCCAGGATCTTATAGGAGCCTAGGATATACTCTTAATGGTTCATACCATCCCTTTTGTCTTAAAAGGAAAAAAAAAACAGAATCCCAGGCTGGGAATGTAGCGCTTTGGGTGGGCACATACCTTTCACATGTGAACTTTGGCTTCATGCTTGACTCCATACAGATAATGACAAATAAACTCCTGGCAATGTTTTCTTTGGGGGATGGAGCTGTGGTACTCAGAACATACTCTTGGCTCTGTGCTGAGAGATCGGTCCTGGGGCACTTCAGGGAATCAGATGAAGGCTGGGGATGGAACCCCAATGGGCTACAGGCACGACAAATGGCCTGCCCACTGTACTATTACTCCAGACCCCAAAATCTTAGTAGCTTTTGGTGCTCAGGACTTCCTCTTGACTTGGTGCTCAGGGATCATTTCTAGGGGATTGAGGCACCAAATGGGGTGCTGCAGATGGAACACAGGTAAACCATGTACAATCAAGCGCCCTCCACAATGTGCTATTTTTCAACCCCACCCTTCTTTTTTTATTTGTTTTATTCTTTTGTTTCTGTTCATATGCCATGCCTAGCAGTACTCAGGGGTTTCTGCTGGCTCTGCTGAGGGATCACTCCTGGTAGGTTCCGGGCATCATGTGGGTGCTGGGGATGAAACCTGGGTCTGCCTCATGCCAGGCAAATGCAAAATTATTTTATTATTTTGTTTCTGTTCTTGTGCCATGCATAGCAGTGCTCAGTCCAGTGTGCTATTTTTTTCAACCCAACCTTTCTTTTTTGTGTGTTTTATTATCTTGTTTCTGTTCTTGTGCCACACACAGCGGTGCTCAGAGGTTCCTTCTGACTCTCCTTAGGGGTCACTCCTGGTAGGCTCTGGGGACCATGTGGAATGCGGGGGATGGAACCTGGGTCCACCTCATGCAAGGCCCATGCTCTCTCTGCTGGGCTATCTCTGAATCTCCAAGTCCCTTGTTAAAAAGAGGGCAATGTTGGCCCTGAGATTTATTGTCACAAGTCAGGGCCCCAGTTGGGAAGAAGGACCCCAAACAAGCTTATTCAAAGCTTTTATAGAATGAAACACAAAAGAAATTAATCTTTGTGGCCACAGCAGATTTACACAACAGTATCTTGAGAACATCTTGAGAAACTGACATTTTGAGAAGTGGAGTAGTTAACAGTTAACCATGGGGTGTCGTACACAATAGGCTTATCAGGTATCAGCTTTTCTCAAACCTAGGAAATGGGGAGAATGCAATCTGCTTATAGCTGATGCAGCCCAGGCTTGAAGAGAAAAGGGGGTCCCTAAAATTTTCCTTGCATATATATTTTTCAGATCATTTCATTACATTTCTTGTCAGTTACACAAAACTACAAAGGGTGATATTTTGGCATTTCACAAGCCACATATATTCTCTTTTTGTTTTTCTGGGTTTTTTGTTTGTTTTTGGGCCACACCCAGAGGTGCTCAGAAGTTATTCCTGGCTATCTGCTCAGAAATATGTCCTGGCAGGCAGGGGCATTTGAACCAATCACCTTAGGTCCAAGATCAGCTGCTTGCAAGGCAAATGGTGCTGTGCTGTCTCTCCGGTGCCCCCATATAAATTCTAATACACACACACTCTGGTCCCTTACCTGGTGCCAACTTATCTCAGTTCTAACAGTGCCAGGAAGTGTTTTATGGTTTCCCTGCCATAAGTTTAAACTAAAGGGGAGGAGGAGGTGCCTGGGAACCTAGGAGCCACAGGACAATCAATGTCAGCTGCTTTAGCATCAGGGGCCCTAGGAATGGTGTAGCCTTGAGCCAGCAAACAATGACAGAACTAAAAACAACATTAATCTTTACGTGACTATATATCCTATATTTCACAAGCACATACAGCCGTCTCTTATCTTTTTGGGTCAATCTGTAGCTCACTGGCATCAGTGAATTGTTTTCCTGCCTAGCTGCTGGGGTTAGAGCAGAGAGGCTGAGAATCTCCTGGGAACAGTAGGACAGTGAATTTAGAAATCTGAAGCTAACAGCATGGCTAATTTTAAGAAAACTGAGATACTTTTCTTCAGTGGCTCTACACTCAGAAGTTACTCCTGGCAGGTTCAAGGGAATGTCTGGGATGCTGGGAATCGAACCTGGGTCAGTCATGTGCAGGGCAAATGCTTTACCTAAAGTGCTATCACTCTGGCCCTAGATTCTATTACGTAGCAGTAAACAGTACTTCCCTAGTTTTTCTTTTTCCCCCTATAGTTTGAAAACTATTCTATTTGCATAGTTTTCACAAAGCACTATTATAAAGCATTTTTTACCTATAAGTATTACTTATTGTTTGTTCAGGAGCCACATTCAGTGGTGTTCAGGACTTATTGCTGACTCGCACTCAGGAATCACTCCAGGTGGGCTCGGGGAACCTTATGGGTTGCTGGGGATTGTATGCAAGTCTGTTGTATGTGAAGCAATCACCTACCTGCTGTATTAACTCTGTGGTCCAGGTAAAGGGAGTCTTTAAGATCTTCCTTCATTAAGAGGTTTTTGTGTTTCCTTTTAGGCCACTTCCGCTCCTGGCATGGGGTGTTAAGAAAAGAAAATTTTCCTATAAGAAGTCCCGGCAGAAATGCCAAATGTAAAGGAAAGGATATTTTCCGACATAAATTTCTTTTTTGTAATTTAGAAGTTTCCCTTGTGAAACTGCCAGCAATCCAGACTACCTGTCAATAACTACAGGGGGCCCAATAAGACCATTCACTCAATTCTCACTTAGGATCT
>PVKC010028736.1:0-15292 GCA_004027635.1 Crocidura indochinensis
CCAAATCTCTAAGCTCTTTGATTACTTTTCAACTTTGGACTTCCTGTATCTTGTCACCTTAATTGTAACCCTGCATATTGTCACTATTCTTAGGGGGACAATCAAAACTCATCCTGTCACCCCCCCATCTGATTCAAAGTATATCATTAGACCTAGAATAAAAAGATGAAAGAATTACTAAGTGCTAGAGGCCATTGAACCTACCCCATAGTGGCGGCCTGGTATCAAACAGCTGTGTATATTTTTCTAAAGCCCATCTGAATGCTCTGGAGGGCTTTTTATGTCATGAGTTAGAACTGCTGGGAAGATCTGATTGGCCCAATTTCACAAAGATGGTTCCAATAGGTTTTAAAGCCTTCTGTCTCATTTCTTTGTGCATTTGTTATTAGTTCAATAAATAATAAATAGAGGAATTATCCAGTCACTAATTTGCCTTTTTTTTAAAAATCAAGTAGAGTTTATGCTTTAATAAGTTGCCATTTTGGAGTATTTCTGAACATGTGCTATACCATCTGTCTATAATTTAACCATAAAACTATTTTTATTATAATACTTTTTAATCTGTACCTAGTCCTTTCACCTTTTGCTTTTGCCAGAATGTTTGTTTGCTTGTTGCTTTTCTTATCTGATTTTTTTGTTGCCTGTTGGTAGAATGTTTGCCTTTTTTCTGGATCATTGCCTTACAACATTTATTTTTTTACTTTGATCATGATAGTCATAGACGACGCTCATGTTAAGATTCCTAAATTGACTTTGTTCTTCTTGCCATTATCATGTGAGTGTTGCTTTCCATAACCACCTGTCTTTTTAGGAACTGTTGGACCACGTATTATGAAATAGCTGATATTTGGTAATTTTGAATTCAGCAGAGCTTGGAATCACCCTGTGATGCCCTAGGGGTATGACTACGACTATGAATATGACTATAGTTACAGCTAGTTGTGCTCAGGTAGGTGCCAGGAATGAAACTCTGGGCCTCACATGTGCTTGAATGTACTCTATTATTTAAGTCATCTTCTTGAATTAATACTTGATCATATTTTTCCCTACAGAAATGATGCTTTACCTCTGCTGGTAATGTTTCTTACACATAATCTTTTGCTTACGTTTCTGGCTTTAGTTGGGACATATTCATCTTATGAAAACTTGAGTGGTTTGCTGATACCAGACCTTCTATGTTTTATTTTTGCTAATTGTTGTTTTCTTAACTTTAATCACTTTGTCCTTGACCACCTTGGAGTCATGGGAATCTTCAGCAGGTCTTAAATGAAAATTGGGGGATTCTCACTGGGGAGCAATGAGTCTTGCTTTTCAGAAAGGGGTTGTTATCTAGATGTGAATGTCCCAGTGCTTTATTTATTATCATGGACATTTTCAGGTTGTGGTTCTTGTTATTAAAGCCAAAATTGGCCTTGTCCCAAGTAAGGACATTTTTCCTCCTAGCCTTCCTGGTTCTTCTTCATATTCCCTCTCCGGACAGGTATCTGTCCATTCCACTTTTGTTTCTTTCTCTCCTCCTTCTCATAAAGGTAGACATAATAATGAAGGTAATAAGGAAGGCCTCCATTTTGGATAGGGGGCCTAAGCCCAGTGGTGTTCAGGACTTAATTCTGGCTCTGCACTCAGGGATCACTTCTGGTAGGGCTCAACCTGGATCTGCCATGTGTAAGGCAAGTGCCCTACTGGCTGGAGATGAACTGAGCAGGAGGTCAGCTGAAAGTCTAACATGGGACATGGTAATGCCCTGAGTGACAGGCACCAATGTCAACATGTCCAGTATTCTGCAGAGGGCAGCAGCTCTGCTGGACAGCTCCTCTCTCTTTGACCTATTGTCCTTTCATCTATCAAAGTAATCCTTACAATGAATTTGATCACAGTGGTTAGAAACTCATTGGGTCTGCTGCCCCTGAGAGAAGGTTAAAGTCTGTGCACAGGCATGATCTGTTTTCCATGAGCCCTCCTGGCCCACATAAGCCTTATACCATTCCTCCCCACTTCTTATTCCCAGCCCCAATTGGACCAGATAGGCCTTGATTATCCTTATCTGCTTGAAAATACTGAATATGCCGCGTTCTTTCAAGCCTTCTTGAATTTTATATGCCCATCCTGACACTATCATCTCTCCAACTGACTGGCACATTGATATTTGTTTTGGGGCATCCATGTAAATATTTTTTCCTCTCTGAAGCGCTTTGAGCTGGTAGAGTTAGACTGCTCCTCATCTGTGCCCAATTAAAAAAAATTCTGTTTAGATAACTTTTGGATCATATCTGGATTGCTCAGGATTTACTCCTGGATATGTGCTTAGAGATCACTCCTGATATGACTCAGAGAGTCATAAGGGGTTCTGAGATCACATGCAGATCAACTATGTGCAAGGCAAGTGTCCTATTTGCTGTTCTATCTCTGCTGCTCTTCATCTGTGTAATTTTCAGCCATAAAGTGTAGCTGTTAATTGCAGTAGCTGAGTATCACTGTTGTCCAATTCTCTCCAGCTCAGCTGAGCCCTTCCTGGACAGGAACACTGTGTCTTACTTGGTTTTCTACCCCTTGTGCTAGCTCCAGGGCCTGACACAAGTTGTGTGCTAGTCAATGCTAATTGTGTTGACTTACATTTGGGATGGACCTAAGTAGCAGATGATGAGAATTTCACGGCAGAAGCATTGAGGGCATTGGTTGTTGGTGACAGACTCAAAGTCTCACCAAACCATCTTCCTAAAAAGATGAGGTCCAAGGACAGTAGTGAACAAGAAGGATTGGACATCACCCCAGATCATGCACACATGCCTAAATAGTCTCCCCTGAGAGGTTACTGGGAGGCTCTGCCCCTTGAGGTCCCCATGGAGGAAGAGAACATATTCGTTGTTCAAAAGTCGAAGGAAATTATTTTAATTTTCTTTCCCTTCCTTAGATAATTAACTAAATACTTCAAAGAGAATTTCAACTTTATGCAATGAGATATATTAGAGCCTAAACAGAAAAGATAAAAGCAGCAGATTTGCTAAATAAACTGAAGTAATTAGCTGTCTGGTCAGTTTTTTTCCCCAAGTTTATTATGTTTTACTTAATAGGTTTTTCAACTTCTTTCTGCCAACTCCACTGTCTTCAAGAGCGCTGACCACTGGAACTTGATGCCAAGCCTGAGAGTGTGGGGCCTGCGGGTGGGGAAAGGGCAGCAGCTCTTCAAAACCCCTTTACACATGTCCTCTGGCCATTCTTATCTTAGGAGACTCCCTGCTTCTATGGCTTCCTTCTTCCCTGAAAGCTTTCCTGTTCTTGAAAGCGATTCTTCACCAAAGGTCCTCAGGAGAGAAGCTTTCCTGACTGCCGGAAGTACCCTTCTGAAGTTTTATCTTGCTCCAGTTCTGGCTGAGATGTGCACCATTGTCTTCCTCCCTTCATCCTGTGCTCACAGGCAAGTACAGGATCATTAGTGTGGTCACATTCTATGTCCAGAGCATGTGAGCTCAAGTGCTATGACTATTCCTTTGTTCTTAAACTCAGTCTCTGCTATTTCTTTCTCTCTCTTTTTTACTCCCTTGTTCTCTCTTCTCAGTCTTTCTTTCCTTCGTTATTTGGAAAGATTTGCATTTTTATCCTAAGAGTTATCTTTAAAGAAATGTCTTTTCTCCTTCTATTCCCTTCCCCTTTTCCCTTTGTTGTTGTGATGAGGGTATGTGGGGGGGGGCACAGGGATAAGGGGGGGTTGAATTGCACTAACAACACTCTTAGTTGTGGTTCCCATGGGAAGTGGGGAGGTCGAAGAAATAGTATAAGGGTTAAGGGTTAAGATGTTTGCCTGGAATATGACTGACCCCTATTTGAGCCCCAAAACACTGCATGGTGTGACTCCTGAGCAAAGAGCCAGCACTGCTGGGTGTGGTCCAACGGGCATGCAGAGTAGTGCTAGGGATCAAACTCTTGGCTTCATGTTTGCAGGAAAGATGCTTAACCACTGAGCTGTCTCTGGGTGCCCGCCTCCCTGTGACCAGTACACACGTACACACAGCAAGACCCACTGTGTCGGATTGCTCTGTGTGAGTCTTTCCTTTCCTCTTTAGACTCTGCAAAGCATCCTCTTCTATGCCATTCTCTGCCCTCTTGGAGTTTTTGCAACCTATCTAAACCATCATGACTTATTGCTCTCATGTCCAACCCCTGTGTAGCCTGTTCTTTTCTCTCTATTCAGGAAGGTCTTCTGTGCTCCCAAGAATCAGTCTGCACTACAGCTACTACATATCAGTAAGGAATGATGCAGTCATGCAATTTGCAGCTACGTGGATGGAACTTGAAGATAATATTATAAATGAAGTAAGCTAAAAGAAGAAGGACAAATACAGAATGATATCACTTATATGTGGTATTTAGAATAACTGCATGAAGAAATGTAATGTTATAAATGGGAATTGTCTTGAACACCCTTGGACCCAGAATATAGCGAGGAAAAGGAAAAAAAACTGAGTGGAAGAGGAGAAACATAAATATGAAAAGATGGGGGTCAGGGATCAAGTGGTCTCAAGTGTTACAAAAAGGACTGAAATTAATATCTAATCCAAAGGCACAACAATGGAATGAAGAGACCTAAACTTAGAAATGACCTGTTATACTGGCAGGCTGGGGAACAGTGGGTGGTAGGGGATGCACTTGGGGAACATTGGTGAAGGGAGGGGGACATTGGTGATTGGCCCTGATTCATTGTATGTCTAAAATCCAACTATGAAGGACTTTGTAAACCACAATGATTTCAACAACATTAAAATTAAAAAAGGAAAAAACCCCTAAAAATTTAAATAAAAAAGAAATGGAAAGAGAATAAAAATATTTTCAGTCTGCACTGAAAATACCAAATAAGGGAGAAATTTGTGTAGGTGTGTGTGTGTGTGTGTGTGTGTGTGTGTGTGTGTGTGTGTGTGTGTGAAGTGTCATGGGGATAGTGTTGGAGGGTCTTGAGCATTTTGGGGGTGTCGAGGTACAATAACTGAGCACATCAAAACCATGAATGTTAACACTATATAAATGTAGTACAATAATTAAACAAGAGAATAAGTCTGTGCCTCTACTGTTAAGTCATTCAGGATATAGTCTCTGGCTGACATTATCTTTTATTGAGAACTTTTATTAAGTAGTTCTTTTCTTATTGTACTCTGGCCTTGAGGGATGCTGCTGAAAAGTTTGATGTCAAACTGGTTTTTGTTTCTTTAAAAGTCACTTTTTTTTTGCCTGACTGCCAAAAGTGTGGTTGGGTTTTTTTCTCTCTTGCAAGTTCAAGTTCAAGTATTTTTCAGTGTCGACCATTTCCAGTTCATTGTGTTTTCTGTAAATATGAAGAGTCTAGTCTTTCATCTCAGGGAAGATTTTAAATTATATATGGTTTTTTAAAATTGTTTTTAAATTTTCTTGCTTTGGTCTTCTTCTGATTATATGCTAGCTCTTTTTCTTTTTAATTTAGCTTTTATGTTCAATTTTTCCAACCAATGCTTTGCTTCTTTCTTCACTTATTTCCCCCTTGTTTATTTCATTAAATTCTTTTCTTTAATATACTTTCTGTGCTTTCTAGTTATATATAGTTTAGTCTTTATCCCAATATTATTTCTTTTATTTGAAGCCACTTATATTTAATAGAAGAGTTTCTGAATTGTCAATTCTTTTTTATATCTGTCTTATTGCCTGGTGAATTCACTTGGGAGCTTTTCTGGTTTTGATTTATGCCATCCTTTCATTACTTCTACCACTTCCTTAATTTTATTTAATTCATTTTGAAATATCAGTTTGCCACTTGCATAGGCTTGTAGCCATATTTTTTTCTGGGGGAATATTTGTTTTCTTACTATGTGCCATGAGAGCCATTTTAATTTCTTTTTGGCATATTTATACACGTGTGTGTGTGTGTGTGTGTGTGTGATTGATTTTGGATCACACTCAGTGGCTCCCAGGGGTTATTCCTATCTGAGCTCAGAAATCACTTTGGGCAGACTCAAGGTACAATATGGGATGCTGGTGATCAAATCTGGGTCGACCACATACAAAGCAAATGCCCTATCCACTGTGCTATGGCTCCAGCTCCTTTAATATATATATATATATATATATATTTTTTTTTTTTGTTTTGTTTTTTGTGCCATACCTGTTGATGCTCAGGGGTTACTCCTGGCTATGCGCTCAGAAATTGCTCCTGACTTGGGGACCATATGGGACACTGGGAAATCGAATCTCGGTCTATCCTAGGTTAGTGTGCATAAGGCAACAGCTTGTGCCACCGTTCTGGTTCCCTGTTTTTGATATTTTATTTTGTTTTGTTAAGTATTTCTTTTCTTATTGTGCTCTGGCCTTGAGGGATGCTGCTGGGTCACACCTGTCAGTGTGCAGGGGTTACTCCTGGCTCTACACTCAGAAATCGCTCCTTGCAGGCTAAGGGGACCATATGGGACACTGGGGTTCGAACCACCGTCCTTCTGCATGCAAGGCAAATGCCCTACCTCCATGCTCTTCCTCAGCCCCTCTTTTTGATATATATTTTTTAAATTTATTTTTCTCTTTTTGATATTTTAAAAAGAGTCATGATCATAATCTTTTCGTGTTACAACAGTTGTGTTTTTAAGAGTTCATCTGTGGGGACAGATATCCATCTGTCTTTTCTAATGGTGTCAATATGTACTTAAACCCAGGGTTCTTCTGTGTTTTCTGAATTTTCCTTCTCTTATCCCTCCCCTCACTGGTAGCTGATTATTCTCTCTCTCTCTCTCCTCTCTCTCCTCCCTCTCTCTCTCTTATTCCCACATTTCCTGCTCTGATCAACTTGGACTCTTCTCCTCAAGATGAGGTGCTCCCGGGAGGGAGTCTCTGGGCCTTTCCCGAGAACCCTCATCGAATGCTGCCTCAACTTTCTTGAGGGGACCAGGACAGCCCTTATTGGTTTGGTTTGTCTGTTTTGCCTGGGTCTGCTGTAAATGGAAGCTCCCTCC
The DNA here is from genome assembly GCA_004027635.1 of Crocidura indochinensis. Classification (NCBI taxonomy): domain Eukaryota; kingdom Metazoa; phylum Chordata; class Mammalia; order Eulipotyphla; family Soricidae; genus Crocidura; species Crocidura indochinensis. The sequence continues at coordinate 6,963 of PVKC010028736.1, forward strand.
TCTTTTTAGGGCTACTTGTTGGTGATTTCTCAGTTCTCAATACATAGAAATCCGGTTCCCCTGTTCTCTGATCTGTAGTCATTGTAGTCATTTGCTTGCTCTTGTGGGTGCTTCTCCCCTCCTACCTAGGTTGCTTTGTTGGTGATAGCATAGTTTTATGTTTAGCTCTCTTGCTTGATTACTGGTTTATAAAGGGACATGAGGGAAATGATAAAACCCTACAGTTATCACTTCCATTTACCCCTCTCTTCCTTCTGCCCATTTTTAAAGCTTGGACCTCATCCATCTCTGTATTTTTTTGATTAAAAAGAACCCTCTAGGGACCTATTCGACACAGAAGTGACTCATATAATTCTCTAGGGATAGATTCTCAGCTCTTATTTTGTTGGAGGTGTTGGCAGAGCAAAGTCAGTTGAGGGAGCAGCGAACTCTCCACTCTAGATGATATAAAAAGGAATAAAAGACAAACAGAATATTTCGAATGTGATAAAAATCACACAATAAATTTTTTGGTGCTTTGTTTTCTTTGGTGGTGATCATGTAACACTATTTTATTACTAAAATATATTTTTCAGAGTCAGATATACATTTAAAGAAACACTTTGCTTCCTTTTTCTATTTGAGTCTTTTTCCTTTCTGTACACATCTTATCTTAAATTTTGTCTTGGAAAATATATTTTTTTGGGGGGTCACACTTGAGATGCTCAGGTTTTACTCTGGGCTATGCGCTCAGAAATTGCTCCTGGCTTGGGGGACCATATGGGATGCCAGGGGATCGAGCCGTGGTCCGTCCTTGGTTAATATGTGCAAGACAAATGCCCTACCTCTTGTGCCACTGCTCCGGCACCTGTCTTGGAAAATACTCTTTTTTTTTGGTGTTTTGGTCCACACCTGGTGACGCCTCAGGGGTTACTCCTGGCTAGGTGCTCAGAAATTGCTCCTGGCTTGGGGGACCATATAGGACTCCGGGGATTGAACTGAGGTTTGTCCTAGGCTAGCGCCAGCAAGGCAGACACCTTACTACTCTGCACCACCACTCTGACCCCGTGGAAAATACTTTTTCCCCCTCCCCCTGGAAAATACTTTTAATAATATCCCAGTCTAAGCTTTTGTGACATATGTTGACTAAGTTCAGAGCCTGCTTTCAGATTAGGCTGGGATATACTTTTGTGTATTGATAAGAGCTATTGTCAGAGTCTTTTTCAAAAAACTTAGGTTTATTTGCTAATGGATCTTTTCTTGGCAGTAGCAGGATGAGTCAGTTTTCTTCTTAGACAATATTAAGGAATTGTTTGTATCTTGCAAAGTATAGCATATAATTACTTGGATTTGTTATTATAAATTATGATTTCTTCTCACTCTTCTGAATATTTTATTATAGTTTTTTTGTAAACTATATCAATTGCTAAATTTTGATGTAGCTAGAAAAAGTTTTTATGTGACTAGAAAAAGGTAAATTAGAATTAGAATGAGAGAGGCACATTGGAGTATAATAACTCGAGGAAGTGACCAGAGTGATACCACAGCGGTAAGGCGTTTGCCTTGCATGCAGCTGACCTGGAATGGACCCGGGTTCAATCCCTGGCACTCCATATGGTCCCCTGAGCCTTCCAGGGCCGATTTCTGAGCACAAAGTCTCTGGGCATGGTCAAAAAAAAAAAAAAAAGAACTCAAGGAAAAGAGAGCATTTAGGAATTGAAGAGAGCAGGTAAGGTTTGTGCCTTGCACATGGCTGATCCAGGTTAAATCTCTGGTCATATATGGTCTCTTGAGCACTTTCAGGAGTATTTTGTGAGTATAGAGCCAGGAGTAAGCCCTGATACCACCAGGTGTGATCCCCAAACAAAACTCAATAAGAAAGAGCACATTTAGTCAAATATCATAACAAGTATCACTTATACCAAAGTGCAATGGTATTGTTTTACCATTTGAAAACCACTGAGAATATTGATAAAGAGGAAACTTCATCAGATAATTTCAATGGATACCAAGCACATTTGGTAGATTTCTAAATCAATAGAAGATGGAAACTCTCAGCAAACAAGGATTAGAATGTTAGCTTAAAAAAATCTCCTAAAGGGGTAGATTGATCTGTGGTATTCTCAGAACTGGAGGGGACAAATTATCCTTTTGTATGGCCTACATCAGCCCACTGCCATACCCTACACCCTTGATAGAAAAGACTCAGCTTTGAGACTGAAATAAAATAACATGACCAGCTAAATCCTCTTAGGTGAGTTCAGACTACAGGACAGAATTCTGAGACTTTCCTTTTGAAAGGAGATTGAGCCACCATAGCCCCACCTCTTGCCACTGAAAAAACCCAACAGTCCTGCCAACCACCACCATATTCCTGGCAGTAAACAGAATGGCTTCTCCTCCAATTTCCAAAAGAAAAAAAATGACCACCAATACTTCTCAGGTAGTTTGGTCCAGGCTTTGGCATTCTGAGAAATGCATGGTGGTAATGAAAGGGGGCAGATCCCCCTTTGTGCATAAACTACAGCAGCCCAATGCCACCCCCTATATTCTCAGAAACAGCACAGCACTGAGACTTAAATTTATCAAATTTCAGGGGCCGGGCGGTGGCGCTGCAGGTAAGGTGCCTGTCTTACCGCGCTAGCCTTGGACGAAACACGGTTCGATCCCCCGGTTCCCATATGGTCCCCCGTGCCTGCCTGGAGCAACTTCTGAGCGAATAGCCAGGAGTAACCCCTGAGCGTCACTGGGTGTGGCCCAAAAACCAAAAAAAAAAAAAAAAATAAATTTATCAAATTTCCAAGCCACCAAATTCATTTCAGATCTATAAATCCTGGATTGTGTGACTGCCTGGTCAAGAAACACCTAAATATCTTATAGAAACATCATCCCGCCGGGCGGTGGTGCTGGAGGTAAGGTGCCTGCCTAGCCTAGGACGGACTGCGGTTCGATCCCCCCGTTTCCCATATGGTCCCCCAAGCCAGGAGCGACTTCTGAGCGCATGGCCAGGAGTAACCCCTGAGAGTCACCGGGTGTGGCCCAAAAACCAAAAAAAAAAAAAAAAAAAAAAAAAAAAAAGAAACATCATCCCAATAGTATCTCAGGAAATCTGATGGGAAAGTTCCATAGAAACCTACCAACCTCAGTGATCCTCAGCAGTAACACAGAAGGCTCAAGTGGCACCAACCACAGCCCAGTAAATCCTTAGACACTGACTTTAATAGCACCATGGAGAGGATATAACAATCATTTCAGATTGACTCTTGTTGAGCTAAGTTTTGATCATTTTGCTTGCTTTTGTGTTGAAACAAGCAATCTGAAGTAAATTTGTGACAGCATAGAGGCAGGTGGGAGGTTGGGGATACTGGTGAAGGGAAAGCCATCCTGGCTGTGGGATTGCTGTATGAATATTTAATGCCTAAATGATTGAATTATGAACAACTTGATAAATCATGGTGTTATACGAAAAATGAGAAAAAATACTCTTAAAGGGAAGTGAATATTGTACTTTGAGACTCCTGACTGAGAAAAGAAGGGATTGTCTATTCTTACTACTATTCATCAATAAGCTAAAAGTCTTGACTAGAGTCCAAGACAAAATGAGAAAAAAACACATGGTATGAAGAACTAAAGAAAAAAGGTTGTTTTTATTTCACAGATTGTTTTTATTTCACAGATGATAGAATTTCTAATATAGACAATCTTAAGGAATCCACTGAAAATTCAACAACAAATGAAAAAATGAAAAAAATAACAAATGAATTTAACAAGGGGATATGATCCAGGTTAATATGAAAAGCCAGTTGTATTTCTGTAACTGTACAGAGCCATGGCAGCAAAGTCAGGCTTCGGGGTATGTAAGCAAGAACAGGAAGGTCTGTTTTCAGGAAGGACAGAATAAGTGCATTCCAGCTTTCTCTCTCACTGACTGCAATTAATCCCACTATCCCCTGGGAAGAATGCATGAAGTCACTGTCCCCTAAAAAGTGAATTATAAATGATACCAGGCTGGTTGGGGAAAGAAGCCAGAGCATCATGTACAACTAATCCATCATTACATTTGATCACCATCAAGGAAACAAGACAGAAAAAGCAACAGCAGAGAACATAGATTCCACAGAGGAACAAAGGCTAAAAAGACTGAATATTTTTCTTTTGGGGGACACATGGATGGGGTACATCCAGTGGTGCTCAGGGGTTACTCTTGGCTCTGCACTCAGAAATTACTCCTGCTCGGCCCAGCGGCACCATTTGGAATGCTGGCGATAGAACCTGGGTCATCCATGTGCAAGGCAAAATATACTACCTGTTTTGGAATAGCCTCTATCCCTATGGGATTGAATTTCTTTTTTTTTTAGTTATTATTTTAATTTTTTAATTTTTAAAAACAGTTCTAGTTAGAGAAGCATGATTTACAAGGTGACTACTAATTGAGTTTTAGACATTATTTCTTTCTTCCTTTTTTTTTTTTTTGTCTCATACCCAGCAGTGCTCAGGAGTTTCTCCTGTCTCTGTGCTCAGAAATTACTCCTGGCTAGCTCAGAGGACCATATGGAATGCCGGGGATCAAACCCAGGTCTGTCCCTGGTAGACTGTGCAAGGCAAATGCCCTGCTGTTGTGCTATATATATATATTTCTAACACCAATCCCACCATCAGTGTCACTTCCATCACCAGTCTCCCATACTCCATCATCCGCACCCTACCCCATTCGGCCTCTTGACCAGGCTTATTACAAAGTTTGGTGGTTGCAGCTTAGATCTCATGTTTTCAGTGTTGTTCAATCTGTGCTTTGGATATATAGTAATACCATTCTCCTGCATCACCAGTACAACCGAAGCCCCAACCCCTTTCCCCCATTACTTACCTTTCTCATCTTTTCCTTTCCCACCTCAATTTCTTGCTTTTTTCTGTCCTCTTCCTTATACCCTGGGACAAGTGTGATCTAGGCATCTCATCTTTACTTCATTCAATTTCCTCATCCAATTATTCTATATGCTATAAATAAGTGAGGTCACCCTGTGTTTGTAGACAGAATAGGTTTCTCATCAGCTACTCCTGAGTCCAGAAGGTAGAGAAAATGTGTTTTAAGTGCTGGGGGACAAGAATTGTCCACCCAGAAATCCGTAACTGGACACAATGGCCTTTATAAATGAAAAGCAAATGATCTGTCTCTCAGGATTTCTCTTGGTCTGCTGCTCTATGAAATGAATGAGACAAATTATGGGACCTGCCCTGAAGACAATTGCAGGATGGACCTAGGGTGACAGCTATGGACATTCCTGTTCAAAACAGGGAGCCCTGGAAGAGGTGGGAGTTGCTGGCTCATGAGAGCTCTGGAATCTAGCTAGGAAAATGTTGATTTCCCATTTACATTTTAAGGCCTGGCAAATATGGTCAGAATTGAAATTGGGTTGTAGGTGAATGGTATAGCATGTCAAGGGGGTTGCCTTGAATTCGGTCCACCTGAGATTGATCCCCAGCATCTCATATGGTTCCCCAAGCCCACCAGGAGATAACTCTGAGTGCAGAGCGTGGAGTAACCCCTGAACACTGGTGGGTGACCCCAAAACAAAGCAAAAAGGAAATAGAATTTTAAGGTACTCATATAGTGTGTTATCTCAGGCAGACACTCTTTTGTTCCTTTATTCCCCATACTACATTGCTTCTCTGGATTACCATCCTACATGAATCTTCCCTGCCCACTCCTGCCATCAGTCCATTATTTTAAACTCCAACCTGAGCCATCCATCTGGAGTGAAAAGTGAATAGCTTTAGAGCAGCACCCCGTCCTCCAACACCCCATTCTGAATGGCTCCAACACCACCCATTGGGTAGTTCTGTAACCCCCCATGTGACACCTTGTATGTAGAACATTGAGGACATCTATTTTGAAGTGTTGCAACTTCCTACAAACCTATCTGGATGCCACCTTGCTTATTGGTAGTTACTGGTTTTATTTGAGGGGGAGAGATACCTCCAAAGCAGTGCTCAAGGAATTTAAGAACTCCTGGCAATTCTTCACCATTGGCTCAGTATAAAGGCCCAAGAATGTGTGTTGCTTGGACCCTCTGATGTCAAGGATTTCCCAGGCCACCCTGAGTCAGTAGTCTGGGGGATAGTGCTAGAGGTGAAGCCAAGGTCAGTTGCATATAAGGCCAGCACCTTAACCTTTGTACCATCCAATTATCTACTAGATTTTCAACTATTTTGCTTAGAAAGAAAAAGGAAAGAGGCAGGGAAAGAGCAAAGGAAGAGGAAGAGAAGTGGAAAATAGGGAGGTGGAAAAAGCCATTTTCTAGTCAGGTCTTTGTCCCACCCCTGGATGGTATGCCATCAAAATGACTTCCAAAAGATCAATTTTCAGAATTCTTTCAACAGAATAGCTAGCCATTCCCTTCAACTGATTGCAAACTCTCCCTCTTCAATTGATTCACCTTTTCTTGACTTAAGGATAGACATATGCTTTCCTGTTTTCCCTTCTATAAATACCTAAGCAGAGAGGCTGGCCACATGCTTATAAACCTAAGACATTGTAATGTTGGCACAACTACCCTCCTAAAGTAAAAACTATTCACAAGTGCCACTGCAGGACACACCTCTCACAGAGGTTCACAAAGAAGCAAGCAACACTTTATAGTTTTCACTATAAATAGCCACCTCAACAGATGCTGAAGTAGAGAAATGACCAGAATACTGACATGGGCCTTAGCTCCATTTTTTAATTTTAATATCTTTATTTAAATACCTTGATTAAAAATATGACTGTAGATGGGTTTCAGTCAGGAGGAGATTTGGTGATGGGAATGTTGCACTGGTGAAGGTGAAGGTGGATGTTCTTTTATAGTTTCCATTTTTAATCTTTTTTTTTTTTTTTGGTTTTTGGGCCACACACGGCAGTGTTCAGGGGTTACTCCTGGCTGTCTGCTCAGAAACAGCTCCTGGCAGGCATGGGGGACCATATGGGACGCTGGGATTCCAACCAACCACCTTTGGTCCTAGATCGGTTGCTTGCAAGGCAAATGCCACTGTGTTATCTCTCCAGGCCCTCCATTTTTAATCTTATTATGATCACAAATATTTATAAACCTATACGAATGAGTGTTAACCCCGACTACTGTAATGAAAGAATCTTTGCTTTAAGATACTTTTCAAATTGGTGAACAAAAGGAATACTTCTAAAATGTTTCAAGTCATCTTTGCCAAGTCTCAAGTTGGGTTTCCCAGCAGAACAAGGCTGGGAACAAGCTCTGGAGAATTAGGACAAAAATGGCTTATTAAATAAACTAAGACAGAGGACTGAAAATTGAACATTTTGGTGAAATGTTCATATTTTATCAGCCAAACTGAACTATAGAAAGTCATCACATGACTGAGAGGAGAGGGAGAGAGGAGAGAGGGGAAAGGAGAGGAGAGAGAAGAGAAGAGAAAAAGAGGAGAGAGAGAGAGAGAGAGAGAGAGAGAGAGAGAGAGAGAGAGAGAGAGAGAGAGAGAGAGAGAGAAGTGTTCAGCTGCCGCTCACCAGCAGGGGGTATCCCCTGCCCTATGTATCCTTTTTTGTGGTTGATTTTAATTTTAATATATGTTCTTAAATATAATAAACTTGATCATGATTGAAGGGAAAGGAGGTGCTTGAACCCAGGCCTGCTGCATTCAAGTCTGCTGGGAGAAAAAAGAATTTATCAGGAAAGCCAGACAAATTAAGCACAGCAAAGTCAGTTCATTGAAAGAATCCACTGGTCAGACTGTCAGACTCTGTGTGTGTGTGTGTGTGTGTGTGTGTGTGTGTGTGTGTGTGTGTGTCACAACCGGCATACTCCTGGCTCTGTGCTCAGAAATTGGTCTTGGTAGTCTTGGGGGACTGTATGTGATGCTTGGAATTGAACCTAGGTCTGTCAGGGGTTGGCGGCATACAAGGCAAATGCCCTACTGCTGTGCTGTGCTCTCACTCCACCGCCTGGGCTTTCCTTTTTATGTCCCTTCCTTTTTTTTTTTTTTTGTTGTTGTTGCTGTTTTTCTTGTTTGTTTTTTGGGGTCACACCCAGCAGCACGCAGAAGTTACTCCTGGCTCTACACTCAGAAATCACTTCCGGCAGGCTCAGGGGATAATATGGCATGCCGCAATCAAAGCACCGTTGGTCCTGGGTTGGACGAGTACAAGGCAAACACCCTACCACTGTCCTATTTCTCTGCCCACTTCCGTTTTTTGTTCTTGCTGCTTTCTATATTTTGTCTCTATCTTTGAATTTTTATCACTGTGAGTATATTTCTTGGAGTTTTTTCAATTGATCTATTTTATTGGAACCCTTCAGGCCTTTTGAACCTTGGTGCCTGTGTTTTTTTTTTTTTTT
>PVKC010028737.1:0-15297 GCA_004027635.1 Crocidura indochinensis
AATTATGGTATTTTTGTGTTTCTGTCATATACAACATATTTCATAAATTTACTCTTTATATATGGTTATCTAATTGTAACTTGATTTGCAGTATGTTGGAAAGTTATTCTGAGAAAATTAATGAGTGCATTTTTCCTGAAAAAATGATCTGTGAACTGTTAAATACATTAGGAAATGACACAACTTTTTGCTTGTCATAATTCTGTTCCTTGGCAGGGAAAAGCTTTGAAATTATTCCTATTTTAAATAAAAAATTATATTCTTTAATGTTCTTCAAACTCTTGACTAAAAAGATTTCATTGATATATTTGAAAAAAAATCCAAGGAATAATTTTTCCAAGTATGATAATATTAATATTAAAATGTGCTATATAATACTGGAAAATAATAAGGGTTATACTTCTAATTTTAGATTTGTTTAATCACAAATGAAAAAAAAATACTTAAAAAAGAAAACAAGCTATAAAATTCCAGTACCTTTTTTCTAATAATAATTTTATTTTGACCAAAATGGATTACATATCTTTCACAGTAATATTTTAGGTACATAGTGAGATTGAATCAGGGGCATTCCCACCACCAATGTTCTCCTCGCTCCATCTCTGTTCTCAGCATGCATCCCACATCTCCCTCCTTTACACTGGGGCTGCTAGTATAAATGGTCCCTTATGTGTCTAGCTTATTGTAGATGGTATCGATTCTGTTGTCATTGGCTTTGGATTTGGTGTTTAAGTCTGATCATTTTTTATTTCTACTTAATGATCATGCAACTGTTTGGTCTTTGTACCCTCATTCTTATCCCTCTCAATGTGAGGTGGAACAAAATGGTTCAAGTTATGTGGTTCTGTTTGAAGGAAAGAACAAAATAAAATGAGGCAAAAATCAAACAAGCAAAAAATGGGCAAAGTACTTCTAGAGGCTTTAATATCAATTTGAAAAAAGAAATGGAAAAAGGAAGAAAAACATACCAATGCAAAAAGAAAAATGAAACAAAAAAATCCAAAAAGCATCACAGCAATAAAATTCCCGTTTCTTTATTTATCCTCTTCATGTCTTTCGATCTCGCAAAATATTTACAAAAAAATTTTTGAGCATTTTCCTATCATTATTTTGTTCTAAAATATAGAAAATATACATCTTTTTATTCATCAAATATCAAATGTGGAAGACTTTTACATTATAGTGAATTAGAAGTTTGATCATATAAAATTATGGAAAGTCCAGTTTAGTCAATTCTTTGACATTTAGAGCCACTGCCCTGTTTTCTTTATATACATTCTCAAACCTTGGTTGAACTCAAATATGTCAAAAGGTTTATTTTTGTCTGTTTGTTTTAATCTGAAATATTAAAAGTTATTCCTTTTTCCCACTGTCTTTTCTCTCCATACTGTAGGATCCTTCTAAGAACCATGTAGTGAGATGGAGAAAGAAAAATGAATGATACAAGAGTATGAGAGTTATTTTAATAGACACTTAGGTAGTATTTTAGTTATATTCAGTAAAATCTCTGAAATACATTTTTCAGGCATAACTAAGGAGCCAGTCATTACTGGAAAGCAGGAATTCATAGATAATCTACCACTAAGGTCTGTTTCAAGATGCTCTGACTCCTGACTACCCTTACACACTTATCGTTTTGTCATTACACTGTTGGGGTTCTATGACCTAGTCATATTGAATTTCTTCACACTTTTCCAAATGAGCAATTTTCTCTCTTGCTTCCATATGCTGTACATGTTGCTCCCTCTGTTTCAAATTTTCTTTGTGCCATGTGTCATCTAATTTGTTTCTGTTCAAGATATATTCCAGCAACATCCACTTCAAGTGATATCAATACATATACCAAATAAAATATATGATACCCAAAATATTTAAATCTTTAGGTTACATATGCTAAAAGTGACTATTTAGTTAAATCTTAATCAGATTATCTAGAGTGACTTTGCTGATTTGTTATCCTAGTAGTAATTGAGTTGGTTAGTTGTTTTCCAATAATACCCACTGAAATGGATAGTATGCTCTGTTGCTCTGTACTTTGGTGGATTCAGTTTTCTATTAGATTATGAAAACATCTTGGGACTAGGTGATCTCATATTGGCAATTTCTATCACATCATAGATTGTCATCATAAATTTATTATGATAAACCTTTAATATTATCATTGAAGAAAACTAAGCTACCTGCCTAATTTGAATGTGGAAGATGCATGGAAATTCTGGAGATTTCCTATCCTCTGTTGCTCTGTGCTTCTTTTTTACATTTGCAAAGCTGTTTATTATTTTGAAAACATTTGTTTAGACCTGTAATTAATTTAAATATTTTATTATATTGTTTAAAACCTATAGAAATTCCTGTAGCCAGAGCCAATCCAAAGCAGGTAAAGCATTTGCCTTGCAAGCGGCCGACCCTGGTTCAATCCCTGAAATTCCATATTGTTCCCCAAGACTGTCAGGAGTGATTTCTGAGTGCAGAGCCAGGAGTAACCTGAACTCTTCCAGTGTGTCCCCAAAACAAACAAACAAACAAACAAACAGAAAACCAACAACCTTTAGAAATTCCTCACTGTTGCTTTCATAATAATAATAATCTAAGCATTCTATGAGCCTTCTAGATCTTTTCTAAATTTACATTTTTATACACACTGCTTCTAACTTTCTTATATTCCCTTGCTTACCATCACATAAGAATATCACTTTTATCTCAGAGTGCAGATTATTTTTTTATTAAATTTAACGTCTCTGCTTTCTAAAATCTACTCCAAATTGCTTCTTAAATAAAATATTCTGACTTTATGAAGCTCATGTCCAGTGCCCCTCATTTTCTGACTTTAAGGATAATTCTTTACTTGGGAATTTCTTGGTCAAAATGAATCATATACCTAACTAGCATTACCATATGTAATGGTTCTGTGACTGAAATTCAATAACACATGATGAAATCAAAGCAGATAGTCAAGAATTTGTGTTTAGAAGTTCTCATATCAAGACTTTGTGCTTTTGAGGTGACCTTTGAGGATTTGATTGTGTTGCTTTACAAAACTCTGACCACAGCTCAATATCAAATCATAAACAATAGTAAGATTTAATTATTAAAATTTAATGGGTGGGAGACTGGAGAGAAAGAACAGTTGTAAGGAGTTTGCCTTGCACGCAGCTGCCAAGGACAGAACTGATTTTGAACCTTGTCATCTCCTATGGTTCCCCGAGTCAGGAATGATTTCTGAGCACACAGAAATAACCAGAGGTTACACAGGAGTAACCTCTGAGCATCACCAGGTGCCCCGGCCCCAATTTAATGGATGGAAGAATAGAAGTAGTTTTGGTGATATTTTAGCATCATTACATGTTTCTCTGTGTTATTCTTTTACTAATATTACTTTAAAATAAATAGAACTGCAAACTTGAATTCTATTCAAGTTTCAATTGCTTCTATTCATTTTATCAGTTTGAAAGTTATTAAAGATTAATTTTAAGATTTGTTTTTATGAATTTTTGTTGCTCTTAAAGAAGTTTTAATAGATTTGGTAACTATGAAAGCACTTTCTCGTTTTTAAAACAATATCACTTAAAACTCAATAAAAGTGTATCTTACTTATTATCATTCTTATAACTGATTATAACTTATAATCAGTCTTATAACTGATTATAAATGATATTGCTGACTCTTTGATTAATATAAATTGTTACAATATAGAATAATAAACTAATTTCCATTGCCAATGTCAAATATTATTAGTCTTTCACAAAGATATACCATTGTACTACTCAGTATACTATTAAATATATTTCAGTATTTGTAATTAGTGTGAAAAAATGGAAAAATACTATCATTCCTATAATATTTCATTTTAATAGAGGAGTAAGTAATTGGCATAAGCATAGTAAACAATAATGTATAGAGTTTCATGAAGACAAAGTTTTTATATGAACAATAATAAAATAAAAATGCTGTGGTATAGGACCAGAGAGGTGATGATGAGTGTTAAGATGTGTGCTAGTATTGAACATAATGGTCAGAGAGGGTCTCACTAAAATGTAAAATTTGAGCTACTGATTGAATATGAAATTATTGTAGATGTTTTTGGAAACCCTGAGAGCATATTTTTACGTTTGCATAATCTTTATTAATTCATGTGACATAGTTTCTAGGCAAGATTAGTGTCTTTATAGTGCAATCCAGTTTCTCATAAGTAGGAATCACTTGTATTAGATCATTTAAAAATAGTAAAAGTCAAATCAATATTTCTGGCCTGTCTCTCCTATCTAATTATCACAGCAAGTAGAGTCTCTATGAGTTTATTGATCCAGACATTCAGGATTAATTTAACCACATGGTGCCTATGCCAGTATTGAAATTTTAAAGAATTCTATTTTAATAACCTAATTTGATTTCATTATCTTTCCTATAAATACTCATGTAAGGAATATTTTGTTTTTACACAATTTTCTAAAATTTTGACTTGCATAACCTACTACTTTATAATAATAAATTTATTGTATTAATTTGAAAATATTCCAAAAGTTCAAATCATACAAGTTGGGAAAGTATTATGCCTGGTTTCTGGGGAGCACTAAAAACAAATTATGTCTTGCTGTAGAGATAGTACAGCAGGTAGGGCACAGGCTTGCATGTGGCTCATTCAGATTATTTTCCCAAAATCATTACCATTACATATGGTAGAACTCATCTGTGAACATAGGTATGATCCCATCCATTCCCAATATTTATGTAATGCACATACCTTTGAAAACTTGCTCATTACAATGGATTTTTGTGTGAGTGAATCTTACATTAAGTAAATGCAAGATTTATACAATGTGTTTTTTAATTTTTAAAAAGTTCAAGTATATCAAAACCTTGTGATTGGGACATCATAATATAATACTCCAAAGAGTATGTAGAACAGATTCTAATTTCTACCATTTTATTAACATTTAAATGCATAGCGCTGTTCTCAAGAATGTATTTTATATTTAAAATTAAATATTTTTCAGAGATGTTGGATGTAAGTCACCAAATAAAACTTCTTATATAAATTTCCCAAATAAAGCATAAACCCAAACAAAAATAATACTCGCTATTTCCAAGTTTTTAAATATTTGTGGACATTAACTATTAATATGCTCAGTTTGTAATATTAATCAAAACATATTCAGTAGCCAAATTATCATTTAATGCACAATGAATGGCTACTTAAGGTTGTTAATTTCTATTTTCACTTTTTTGTCATTAGGAAAATGACTGCAATTTTTTACATAAAATTTTACAACTGTATGACTTAAGGTAATACATATTTACTGTTAAATAGATGCAAAATTCATGAAGAATTATAAGCAATACACAGAAACACAGAAGATATCTTCATTAAAATATAGAGGTTGTGTTTAAATTGTGTATATGAAAGTTTTCACTAAAAATAGTGTAAATAAAAAAATAGTGTAGCTATCTCAATAAAATAATAAAACCCATTTTCGTTAAATAAAATAACAATTGGATTTTGGACAAGGATAATTGTGAATATCTGCTATACTAACACAGATGATTAGTTATTACATACTTTCATATTTGTGGATTAAGATTTATTATTTCTTTTTTGTTGTTGTTTTTGATCCACACCTGGTGATGCTCAAGGGTTACTTTTGGCTATGCACTCAGAAATCACTCCTGGCTTGGGGACCATATGGTACTCCAGGGATCAAACCATGTCAGTCCTGGGTCAGCCATGTGCAAGGCAAACACCCTAGTGCTGTGGTGTAGCTCCAGCCCCTACATTTATTATTATATATATAACATATATATATGTTACATTCTTATTTTATGTAATTTGACAAAATTTATTTTATTTAATATATTTAGATTTCCACTGAATTTACATATTAAAATTCTAATGAGAAAGTATTTATTTATATGGTGATGAATTCACTTTCTATATTTATGTTGAACTACATAACCATATTAAGATATTAATTGTTCATCATTTGTCACTGCTTCATTCTATATTTGACATGTTTATTATTATTTTTATTGAAAATTCACCTGGAAGCATGTGTCATTGGTGATAATGAATGAAGGATCCCAAAGAATGGATGGAGCTAGAACTATTACAACAAAAATTGATGCTGTGTAAACCTGAAAATATCATCAAAGGATGGATTATTTATTTAACATCACATGTAATATTAATATTTCACATGGTTCTTAACAGAAAAGTAATTTTTTACTCTAGGGTTTTGGGTAAAGCATTTTAGTGATAGGCTCAAGCTAAAGTAATTCTCTATGACTTCTTCTTTGGTAAAGATGGCAAGATATTTTTATTTTTACAGCTTATTACTTGCTTGTTTTTAAAACTGATATAATTGCATATTAACTTATGAACTTTTGAGACAATTATAGATACTCTAATTATTACACACATAATAGTTAAGATTCTTCTTAATGTAGGCAATGAATTTTAAACTTATATCCAAGTACATTGATAATTTCTTTTGTTCATTCTCCCTATTACTATCCTTCATCCTGCCTACATAGATGAAAATTAGCTTTATACCTCAGAAATAATTGCTCTTGAGCACTTGGATCATTGACTCGTATGCAAAATTGAGACCCAAACTTTAGCATCTTTGGACCAATTCCTTTTTTTTAAAATCACTGAACCTTTTCCCCCAATCATGTGATTAACTTATCCACTGGCCCATTTTCAGGAAAAAGTCAATAGCCTTTATACATTACATATTAATGCCTAGTCTAACACATTGAAGAATGTAACAATTGAAATTCACTATTGTAAAGATTGTCATTTCATAAAATATAAATCATTTATAACAATTCAGAGAGATCTAAACAGCCTTATCATTTAACAATTTATTCTAGTATATCTTAAAAATTTAGTCGTGTACATAAAGAGGAGAAACAACATAAAATTGTGAAAATTGTGAATAAAGGAAAATAATATGGCTTTCATTTAAGTTTTAATACTATTTATAAGTCACATATCTAAATAACAAGAACTAACATAAAGTGTTCATGGAGAGACATACTGAGAAAATTGTTATGATTTAGTTGAAAAGCTGTTTTTTTATAGTCTGAAATTGAAGCACAAACTTATTACTTGCTTTGGGATATTTTTCTAAAATAGCTTTTATTCCCTCCACTAGAAAATAGAGTAAATGAAAACATAAAAAAGCTAAACAGAAACCTACGAAATCTGAAGTAAATCTCTCAGGAAATTGGGGCATATTTATGCATAATGAGTTTACTCAAATTGAGTTTTCGCCAGGAATCAAAAGGCCAAGCTCACAGTTGCCAGATTGCCACCTGTGCCCTACATACTACAGGTGTTGAGGTCTTCAGAACGGCTCTTCTTTCTGATTCTTTCTGGGCCAGCCATTCTCCCACTCACTTCTGTGAATCCATGCATGTACTGAATTAATACTCATTTGCAGACCACATGTTGACTTTCACTTTGAATATTAACATATATGTTTTGGATAATTAATATTTTAATAAGAAAAGAGACAGAATACTAGTGAGAATTATATGAAGCTTTTAGAAATCCAAAGTATCAATGAGTTTTCAGGGTTTACATTGTTTGTTGTCATTAACAGTTTTACTTTTCCCAAGCTCCATCCACCTTACTCTATGGCTTTTATTATCAAGGTTACAAAACTATTATTATAGGACAATGATGTCTTATTTTTTATTTATTTTATTTTTAATTACTCTAATTTATTGAATCACTATGAATTACAAAATTACAAAGTTATTCATGATTTTCAGGCAGTCAATATCAGCACCTTCCATATACATCCATGTATAGGAAAATTTCATAACTTCATCTCTTCTGATGGCTGCATATTATTCCTTTGTATACATGTACCATAGTTTCTTTAGTCATTCATCTATTGAGGGGCATCTAGGCTGTTTACAGAGTCTGGCTATTGTAAACAAAGTTGCAATTGATATAGATGTGAAGAAGGGATTTTTGTATTGTATTTTTGTGTTCCTAGGATATATTCCTAGGAGTGGTATAGCTGTATCGTATGTGAGCTCAACTTCCAGCTTTTGGAGATATCTCCGCATCACTTTCCACAAAGGTTGGACCAGACATCATTCCCACCAGCAGTGAATAAGAGTTCCTTTCTCCCCACATCCCTGCCAGCATTGCTTGTTCTCCTTCTTTGTGATGTGTGCCAGTCTCTGTGGCATGAGACGGTACCTCATAGTTGTTTTGATTTGCATCTCCCTGATGATTAGTGATGTGGAGCATTTTTTTCATGTGCCTTTTAGCAATTTGTATTTGCTTTTTATTTATTATGCTTATCTCTTATGCTGAGTGAAATAAGTCAGAGGGAGAGAGATAAACATAGAATGGTCTCACTCATCTGTGGGTTTTGAGAAAAATGAAAAGTATTTGTGTAATGATTCTCAGAGACAAAATAGAGTAGGACTAGAGGTTCCTGCTCTCGACATGAAACTCACCACAGAGATTGTTGGGTGCAGTCACAGAAATAATTACAATGAAAACACAAAATTCGACAGAATGAGGGAAGTAGACAGTCTATCTAAGTACAGGCAAGTGTAGGTGGGGAGGAGGGACACTTGGGATATTGGTGATGGGAATGTTGCACTGGTAAAGGTTTATATATATATATATATATATATATATATATGTTTAATTTCAGTATTTTTTGTAAATTTTTTACTCTTGATTTATATATTGTTTATTTTTGCTTTAATTTGTTTGGTCAGTGGCATATTAACCTTAAAAAAGTTTCTATCTTCTTGGCCAGAGAGGTAACACAGCAGTAGGGCATTTGCCTTGTATGCAGCCGATCCAGGACAGATGGTGGTTAGAATCCTGGCATCCCATGTTGTTCCCCGAACCTGCCAGGAGTGATTTCTGAGCACAGAGCCAGGAGTAAACCCTGAGTGCCGTGCAGTGTGACCCCAAAACAAAACAAAACAAATCCAAATTAAAAAAAAATGTTTCTATCTTTAATGCTATGGAGAGTTCTGCCTTTGTTTTTTCTATGTACCATATATTTTTTTCTATGTACCATATAGATTCAGATTTAAAATTGATGTCTTTAATATATTTTGAGAGGACACACATACACACACAAACACACACAAAAAGGGAACACATCCCCTTCTGTGGATTGGAAAATTAACATCAAAATGGCAATAATTCCCAAACAATGTATATATTTAATGAAGTCCTTGGAAAGATACCTATTAAAATTTTCCAAGAAATATATAAAAACGTTTGAATTTCCTATGAACAATAAATTTCCCAAATGGTCAAAGCAATTCTTTAGGAAAAGAAGTTATAGGACATTAATTTTCCCAACTTCAAACTGTACTACAAAGCATTAGTTAATTAAAACAGTATGGTTCTGATATAAAGATAGACTCAGATCAATGAAATAGAATTGAAAATCTAAAGTAGAATTGGAAAAAATGGTCAACCACAAGCAAATAAAAAAAACCACATACTTATTCCTCTTCCAAATTCCATTTTCTCATTTTTAAATGAATGGAGAAAGCTTAAGTTAAACTCCAATTGAGTTTCTCTTCTTTCTTGCTAAAGAGCTTTATTGGACAGCCTAGTTGAAATTCTTCTATTTAGTTTATTGCATAACTATGAGAGATTTTAGAAAATATATAAGAATCAATTTTGACATCATTAAGAAAATACTGGCAAATAATAAGGATAATAAGTAGTTATAGTAGAGATTCAGAATTTCTACCATAGCATACCAGCAACATGGTAAAAATTCTTACTTATAATCAAACCAATTATCTAAAAAAAAATTTAGCAGAAGAGCTAGTGGTTTCTGTATAGTTGTGTCTTAATTTAATTTAGAGACAAAATACATGCACCATTAATATTCAAAGATTATTTTACATAAGAACATAGTGGAGGATTTTATAAATGATAGCTTCTATTGATTCAGAGCCACAGGGCTGGTGAGACTAAAAAAACTCTTGAATTCCTTGAACTACCTTAAAGATATTGATATCCTCTTCTCCCTCAAATGACTAGTGTTTTGTGTGCTTGTTTCGGCAAGTTTCATTTTTGCTATTTCTTTATTTGTTTGCTAAGAATTTATATTTGAGATCCAGGGTGAAAATTTCTTAAATGGGGAGGAAAGCATATGGAGTGTTGGCGGCTGCAGAAGAAAAATAAATTTTTACATAAATTTGAGAATGCATCTCTACTTTACATTAGAAACAAATGGGCAGAAGGAAATTGTGTAAAGAGAATATGCATTCCCTTCCTCTCCCATTTGGTGCTGATGCTCTTTGAGCCTGCTTTTGTGTTTTAATTCCAGACACAATAGTATTTGGAAGAGAACACACCAAAAATTCCTCAGATGATTTAAAATTACTCCTAATGTTTGGCCTCTGTTTTAATTCTTCCTAGGTTCTTGTTAATAGTAAATTTATCAAATAAATGATGGTAATAAAGGAAGAAACAGCAGGACCAATTTGAAGTGAAAATAAGTACTAAAAACAACCAAGATGCCCTTCAATAGATGAATGGCTAAATAAACGGTGGTACATATACACAATGGAATATTATGCAGCGTCAGGAGAGATGAAATCATGAAATTTTCCTATACATGGATGTTCATAGAATCTATTATGCTGAGTGAAATAAGTTAGAGGGAGAGAGAGAGCAGAATAGTCTCATTCATCTATGGGTTTTAAGAAAAATAAAAGACATTCTTGCAATAATTTTCAGAGACAAAAGAGAGGAGGGCTGAAAGGTCCAGCTCATGACATGAAGCTCACCACAAAGAATGATGAGTGCAGTTAGACAAATAACTACATTGAGAACTATCCTAACAATCTGAATGAATGGGGGAAGGCAGGGGTAGGGGGGAGAGGAGGGAGATTTGGGACATTGGTGATGGGAATGTTGCACTGGTAAAGTGGGGTGTTCTTTACCTGACTGAAACCCAACCACAATTATGTTTGTAATCAAGGTGTTTAAATAAAGATATTAATTAAAAATAGATTATGCTTGAGATCCATAGAATGTTATCTTTACTGCTGTTAATATTTAGGATTTTAATATATTATCAGTACAATCCTCAAAAGTAAACATTTCATTATCTTACTTTAACAAATAAACAAAAAGCACTGCATACAGAGCTATTTAGCACTATAGTTAGTAACAAAGATAAATTCATTTGTGGATGTAACTTCAGTGTCACATGCTTTTGATTCCATCATTTTGAATGTTTCGTGGAACAGGAAAAGAAACAGAGTTAGAGATATAATAGTTGTCTCTCCGTACCTCAACAAAATTCTATTTACCTCTTCATTGGCAAGAGAAAGAAGGTAGAGTTTGTAAAAGAACAATCGGATGGATATATATAATACAGAATAGGAAAGACAGGGTATCAAAACTTCTTACCCTGAGACTTTTCATGTTATTCTTCCCACAATATTCCAGAATATAAGCCTGAGAGAAAATACAGTGGTTAAGGCACATGCCTTGCACGCAACTTAACCAGGTTTAATCTGCTGTACCACAAGTATGATCACTGAGCACAGACAGGAGTAAGTCTGAATAAAGCTGAATGCAACAATTTCCCCAATCCCCCAGAAACCAAGAACATACTTGTTTTGTTTCAACTGCTCACTCAGAGCTCATGTTCCTTTCCATTTGTTAGTTCTTTATGCTCAATATTAGTCATATTTAAAATCAATTCTCATTCCTCATGATCAGTGCTTCCTTGTTTTCCATTATACTGAAACATAATAAAATACAAATAAGAAATATCTAGCCAGATCACTATTCAGCTGGTGACCTTTAATAGAAGAATCATTGAATTCCTAGCTGTTTAAATCCCTTGTTTTCTGACAGGAGACACCATTGTATATATCTTTGTTCATGTTCATAATAAATGACAATAGCCATTTATAATAGGGTTATTTCCTGATGCTACAGGACATACATTATTCTTCTGTTGGTCTTGCAATCAGATGCCTTAAAGCAGGATGTGTTTTACTACTATACTGACAAAATGACTCTTATTTATTACTTATTTAACAAGTATAATTAATCTAGCTTTTACAGAGCTAATATATTCTGTTAAAAAAGAATATCATCACTGTTCATTTCTTTTCTCTGCCACTAACCAACTGGATACATTTTTGATATTACTAAACTCTTAAGTATTTTGTTCTGTATTAGAATATAAAACTTCAGGACAAGCGATAGTGCAGAAATGAGGGAATATGACTAGTTTGTCTCCAATCCAGTCATTCCCCAGCACTGGCCTCCCAAGCATGTGTTCCTTCATAGCTGTGGTCCTGCTGGTTCCTAATCCCATAGGACCTGAGTTACAGTGTCAGATTAATATTCAACTACTGGTTAAATTGCCAAGTACCAGATACCTTTGTTTTATTTTTTAATTTCTTTAGTGTTATTTGGTTTAATTTGGGTTTTATGCTCAGGACTTACTCCAGGCTCTATACTCATGAATCACTCATGGCACGGTTTGGGGGAATTTAGGGCCTCTGGTATGCTGCAAACACCATCCACAAAGGTCTGCAAAGCATGTACCCTCCACAGTCTTCTATTGCTCCAGCCCTGGGAATTATTCCTGTATTCTCTTAGACTGCTTTTGGAGGGAAAAAAGAATAAAAAAAAAATTAAGACGTTTATATTGTTATAAATGTTCAATATTTGTTATTGGAGTTTTTTTTTTTACTATTTGAAAAAAAAATCTCCATGGCAATTTTTGTTTTATTCAGATCTTGATACAACTTAATCCAAGGTCTCTCATCAATTTTAATTAATTTTCTTTCTGAGTTTCTTAAAATCCACTGACTGTGGAACATCAGGTCAAGTCTCTTCAAACCTAAGTTAGAAAAGTTGGTGTTGCTACGTAGTATAATACTCAGGAATAAAATCTAACTTAATATTGCCCCTAGGTTTGTAATTATTGATCTTCCAGATAGTTTATATCTGTCACAGACTTTGACCTAATTTAGGGCTTATTCTCTATTACTCTCTCTTAAGAATATAAGTCCCAGAACAAAATGCCAGTTCTGACCTGTCTGTCTTACTCTCTGGAGTCTGACAAACTCTCATTAGATGCCATAATTCTAGGCTGACTTAACAGGCTGGAACAAGTCGATTTTTCAGTGACTAGTATTCTCTCCCTACTTTCTATAAGTCATTATTTAAAAGGTACATATTTAGAGTTAAATATATTCCAAGGTATTAAAATTCAGAGAAACATTTATTTTTGAATATTTATTTTAAAAATGTCTTCACAAGTAAGGAATGAAAATTGAGGGGTTTAAGAGAGAAACCACTGAGATAATGGTCTTTGTGAAAGAAGTTACTAGATTTAGAATAATGTACACACTTTATATAAGTGAGATTCTGCAATGTAGATTTTCACTGAGATCACATGTAGAAAAGTATAAACTGGAGGGAAGTCTGAAAATATGGAATGGTATTAGTTTGTAAAGAATCAGATAATCACAAATAAAAGTTCACCTAAGAGCTTTATTTTTTCTCCTGGGGAATAGAAAAATTTGCATCTTGAATAATTGGCCATGGAATCTAGGATTTCATTTGGTTTGTAGAGCTTAGGAAGTTTAATGTTCTATTGATTTAGTCATTGATTTACAGAATGCAGTGTAATAAAAAGGTACAGGTGATGCAAGTAATCATTTAAAATTTAACTGCAAAAGAAAATGACTTTTACATTTTTAAATACTAAATGTTTCTGTATATTTAAAATTTCACAAGAACCTTTTATTTTTCTGTACTTTTCAAAGTTTAGCGAAAGCAGAAACTATCACAAAGCAAACAAAAATATATTTCATTGTACTCTCAGTGAATTTCAATCCTGCACTGGTATCTTATAATTAAGTGATAAAGAAAAGTAAGATTTCAAGAGCTTAACATTTAAAAAACATGAGTGGAAATTAGAAAAATGATAGACTATGGAAGCAACTTTGCAAATAACAGGTGGTCCTAAAACCACTAATTACATAACAAAATAAAACGTGTATTTGAAGCATTTTACTTTATTCTTCATTTACACTCGAATTTGGCAAGAACTGTGATTTAAACCATTTGATCAGTGCAGCCACAACTCCAGTGTTTGGGCAGTTGTAAATTACTGATTAAGAAGTGTGCCGTACATATGACTTATCTTCCATTAAAGCAACATCCATCCAGGAATTTGATCTTTTACATACTCTCCTTATTACATCTCTTATTTTTCTACACATCTTTCCATTTTCACTAATGCCTTGGATAAATTCTTTGTTAAGTTTACTTGATCTATATTTATATTTTAGGATAAAAATACTCATAAGTTTGACCAACCAGATAATTCAAATAACTAAAAACCTTGCCTTGCATGCAAGATGTCCAGTTCTCCTTCATCAGAACCACTGGGTCACTTTAGGAGCCACTGCTGAACTGAACACGAGATTGAACCATCAAGTTATCTCTGTGGGTTAGCTCTCTAATGATCACTCATTTATTTTTAAGGAGAATCATAGTACCTTAAATTCTACTATTACAATGAACGCTTGCCCACTTTGTAATTTAGATTAAAAATTTATATTATATTTCAGAGGATAATTTAATTGAAAGATAAAAGTTAGTATATTTCTGTCTTCTCAGAGACTTATGTAGAGGCTGAAACATTGTTATTCTACAGTCAAAGATTAATGTGACACTTTGTCACAAATTCGACTTAGCTTGTAAATATATATTGTATTTATGAGTTATTAGTTTAAATGACCATAGAACTCAAACAAACAGTTAAAAATACTTGAGGGATATATCTTTTTAATAGAACATTTCCTTTTTTTATTATCTGATCTTAAATTCCTAAGCATTATAGGTTAATTTTAGTCTATAAGCCCTTCTTTATGGCTTCCACACTATTTAATTTCTCAATATTTCCTTTTGAGTATAGGGATTTTTTAAACATTGTTTTTGTGATGAGTTATAAAATATTAAAATTAACTTTGTCCTGAGTATAAATGTTATGATACAGTGTTGCTTCAATAAGAATGAGAGAAAAAGGAAAGTAGCATTATAGTTCTGATGCTCATTTTTACATTTTTCCCAGTTTTTCTTTTTTTTATTTATTTTTTGTGTGGTTTTTGGGTCACACCCAGCAGTGCTCAGGGGTTACTCCTGGCTCCATGCTCAGAAATTGCTCCTGGCGGGCACGGGGGACCATATGGGACACCGGGATTCGAACCGATGACCTTTTGCATGAAAGGCAAACGTCTTACCTCCAT
>PVKC010028738.1:0-15374 GCA_004027635.1 Crocidura indochinensis
ACACCCAAGCTTGATCCAGCGCTATTTCTTGTTTCCAAGGATTCCACCGTGAGTGACCCCAGATCTCCACTGAGCCAGGAGTAAATGTGAGTGGAACTATGGAAATGACCCGAAAAATCAAAAACAAAAATGCCATCAAGAAATAGGAAGAGCTGCACAATCAATTTGTCAAAGAAAAATATAGATGGTTATTATACATTAAAAATAATTGGCATTACCATTTACTATAAGTGAAATACATATCAAAATAATAATGAGATATCAGTTCATATCTGTTATAATGCTCTAATATCAAAGGTAACAGGTACTAATGAGGGTATATAAAAGAAGAAAACAAAAAAAAACCCCAATATAACTATCACATGATCCATAAATTCTACTCCTAGTAATTTATCCAAAGAACATACAATACAAAATTTAAAATATATATGTTGGGAGTTAGAGAGATAGCATAGGAATTAAGACCCTTGCTTTCCATGTGACTGACAATAGTTTGATCCACAACCACTGCCAGGAGTTATCTTAAAACTGACTCAGAAGTAAGTCTTGAGTGAAATATGAGTGCGGCCTAAAGAGTTCCTCAAAAACAACAACAAAATATACATACCAATGTTCATAATAACCACTATTTGAAACGATTGGAGTACCTAATTTCAACTGCAGATTAATGATACAGATGTGAAATATATATTTAACTGACACTACTTATTTATTACAAAAGAAAACATCTTGTATTTTTACAACAGAGATGGAACATCTTTTCCTTTGCTTGCCAATACTAAGGAAAAGAAGTCAGAAAGAAAAAAAAATACATACCAGATGATCTCACTGATATGTGCTATATACAGAACAAAATAAGAGAATAAACAATGACTAGCTAGAACAAAATCTTGGAGATTTTACATGGGAAGACAGTGGGCGGAAAGGGAAGAGGGGTCAGAAGACCATGATACATAAGCCAGCATTTTGGTGGTGCGCATGGTATGGTAAAATTGCAGCTCTCAAAGCATAACATACTAACAACTTAGTATACTAATGTTACTGCAATAAAAAAACTATCTTAAAATCTATAATACAGTGCATCTAATGGCAAAAAATTGCTTATCAAGTAATTCATACAATATATAAAACACACAATATTTATTTTATAATATATGCACTGGGTTCCTGGTATAAGTAGTTTCATTTGTAATAGGCTGTATTTTGCATAGGTCCCTATTATAAAAGGCTAGAATGTGTCGATTTTTGAAAAAGGGGCAAGGGAAGAACAGAAAAAAGAAACCAACAAACAAAAAGGTCATACCTCAGAAATGCTGAACTTGCCTCAAGGGCAGTAGGCATTGGAGATATTCTATGTCTCTGACCTTGGGACCCTACAAAAACTCATGCTCATTAGTCTTCATCAGAAAGCCTAGCCAACATTCACCAGCATTTTTCCATTACTCTGACTTTTTCAGCAAAACCTCATTAGATGAAGAAACCAAACAGATGCTTTACACATTTTAATTCCAACTAGAGTAAAGACTTGTCTTTCTCCTCAACAGCCAAGTATCAGGCTTTGGTAGTTTGAAGACAGACACATTCTGATTAGAACACATTCGCATCTTGTTCTAACATTTCTACCCAAGTTAAAGCAACATGAAGAAAAGTAATAGGGAATCAGAAGGAGTGTAAATAGAAGTATCTATGGAATATTACTTTAGATGATAGAAAGAGAAAAATACACACCAGATGTGTACTGACATGTACTATATACAGAACAAATCAAGAGAGCTGACAGTTCCAGCAAAAACAAACCCGTGGAGATTACCAAGTGAGAAGAGAGTGGGCTGAGGGTAGAGGTTAAAGTGTATGAGTTAAGCTAACTAGTCAGAACTATTCAGATCCTTGCTTGTATAAGTGCATAAGTGAGAAAATAATTTTGTGATATAAAAGAAAAACATATACTTTGAAATATTCCCTGGCGAAGCAAGTAGAAACAAAGATAAACAAATGGAATACATTAAACTGAGAAGCTTAAAGAAGCTTATACCTCAAAGAAAATGGTGACTAATATACAAAGACTATCAGAATGGAAGAAACTGTTCACTCAATACCAATAAGATAAAGGGTTAATATCTAAGATATTGATATAGCTTAGCAAGAAAAAAATAACATCTAACCCACCCTGGGGAGAAGAAATAAACAGACATTTCCTCAAAGAAGAAAAAGAGATGGCCAAAAGGCATATGAAATGGTGCTCCGCATAATTAATCCTGAGATATGTAAATCAAAATGACAATGAGATATCATCCCACACCACAGAGACCAGCACACATCACAAAAGCAAGTCCAACCAGTGTTGGTGCAGATGTGGAGATAAAAGGACTCTCATTCACTGCTGGTGGGGATGTAGACTGGTCCAGCCTTTTGGGAAAACTATATTAATACCCCTAAGTAAACTAGAAATTGAGATCCCATATGATCCAGCAATACTGATTCTAGGAATATCCCCTAGAAACCCAAAAGCACCATGCAGAAAAACCCTCTACATTTATATTTTCATCACAACTCTATTCACAATAACCAGAATCTGGAAGCAACTCTAGTGCCCAAGAATAGATGAGTGGCTAAAAAAATGTTGTTACATTACACAATGGAATACTACACAACTGTTAGGAAAAAAATAAAGTCATGAAATTTACTTCTGCATGGATCAAGATGGAGAGTATTATACTGAGCTAAATGAGTCAGAAAGAGGGGGTTAGACATAGAATAATCTCACTCATTTGTGGTATATAAGAAAAGAAATAGTATGATAATAATAGAGACAAATAGATATGAGGTCCAGGAGGACCAGTCTATGGTAGGAAGCCTACCACAAATAGTGGAGCAGTACAGTTATGGTAGAGAAGGGTCCACCATGACAATGATAGTAAGAACCGATCACTCTGGACAAGAACTGAATGCTGAAAGGAGATAGTGATTTGCATGGTAGCTCTCATTAAGAACAGTATGAACCACAATATATAAAAACAAAGGTAAAGAAAGAAAGAGAGAGTAAAAGAGTGAGAGTGATAGAGAGAGAGAGAAGTAATATGTCTATTCCAGAGGCAGGTAGAGGGGAGACTGGGAGAAAAAGTAGGGGCATTGGTAGCAGGAAATGTGCGCTGGTGAAGGGTGGTATACATGTATGACTGAAACTCAATCAGGAACAATTTTGTAATCATGGCATTTAAATAAAGTAATTAAAAAATATTCTCAGACCCTAGTTTTAAATTTCAAAATGAACAAATTAAGCAATGTTTTGTTGATAAGCCCTTTCAGGAAGGGTTTTTCCTTTTAGAAGAGGATAATAATCATTTTATCACATGAACTGATTGTACAATTATTTCATCCCATTCTAAACACCTGATATAATGATGTTTATATTTTTTTATATTAGAGAAATCCCAGTGGTTGGGGCTAGGGAAGTAGCTCAGTGGTAGACCATTTGCACTATATGTGGTTCAATTTGGTACTACCCCAAATTATAAAGAGTTCTTTTCTTTGAGTTGGCAATAGATACCACAATGGTTAAGGGTATACTATGTAGGCTGAAGACGCAGATACCACATGGTTCCTTATACAGGAACAAACCAAGCACATGGCCAGGTTGAAAGAAAAGCATAAAGAAAAATATATATAGCATTAAAGTCTATTTCCTGGAAACAATGCTACTATGACTAGCATATTAGCATTCATGAAGAGAAACCTTAACTATGGTGTTAACCACAAAACAAAAGATAAAACAAATAAGACTTACAAAAACACAATTAGAAAGGTCAATGTTGGGCAAGATTATTAAAATGACATTTAAAATGGGGAGGCAGAAGCAAAAGAAAAGATGTCAGAAAGTCCAGTCATTTCACTTGCAGTACACTTCTGCATCATTTCACAGGAAATCAGCTGTGACTTACAATAGAAGGCACTTAAAGCTAGACAAAATGAAACTAAATATTTAAAATCAGGAGAGAAAACAAGTAAGTTAATTATTTTGTCTTTTTTTTATTTCTTTAGTATTTAAAAAATGGAGGGAGTATTTATACTTATTAGATAAATTTTCTGGTATTTAGAAAAGGTTAATGATAAGAAAAGATTTTTATCATCTGAAAGTCAGTAATGGAAGAGGAATAAGAAAGTCTGAGAGAATCACTTGCAGGATTCTAATTCCACATAATATAACACTACTGGACTATTTAATATACTGAAATTCTACAAGGTTTTATTCTGAAAAATAAAAAAGGAGGAGCTCATTGCTAAAATTTGATTGTGAGGAGACTGTGGCCCTGAGATGGAAAACTGCCAGTCAAGTTGCAGTTCCAAAAGCAGATCTCTAAATTCACTTGGTAAGAAATTTATTCTAGTTAGCTGTTTAGTCTTTTTAATATTTAGTATTTTTCTGTGCAGTGGGTAATTGCCACACCTGCAACTCCACTTGAGTGGAAATGAAGTTATTATAACTTAAAAGAATAGTCTTGAAGGAGGAAGAAAATAGAGTTACAATACTTTATCTTTCAGCACTAGACACACACTGAGAGGACAATAAAACTTGGTAAGACAATACAAAGGAGAATTTGTAGAAATAGTGAGTCGCTGGGTTAAAGGACCAAACATCAAAAGAGGAACACAGCAAGCTCTAGAATCCAAAGTGCCTTTAGCAATAGAGTCATCTTTACTGGGTGAAGCTAAACTGTTTTTAATGTGGATTCTCACAGGGAACCTGACTACAGGGGAAAATTCTACCTTACTTTTGTAGAATAAATCCAAATGTCTTTCATGTCATTGGGATAATTGGCTAATTTTATGCGCTATGGAGGTTTTTTTATGTTCACTTTTTTCCATTTTTCCAGACACTGTAGTTGCACTAGGAATGACAGAAAGATGAAACACTAGTTCTATTCTCATATAAGAGACAACAAAGCTATATTCAAATAAAATAGAATTCAGTATGATACTAAATACAACGTTCTTAATGAGTATATTGAAGCAAGGGAGATAATTGAGGAGGACCTGATATAAAATTCATTTGAGCCTTCCTTTCTAACCTCCTTAGGTTTCTACTTTCCTTCTTTCCTACTTTTTTCTTTTTTTTTTTTCTTGTTGGGAGGGGGAGCATGCATTTAAATATTCTGTTCAGCGTGAGCCAACATGGAGTAGGTGGTTATCAGGGTGACAACTAGCAGTGAAAAAGGGCCATATCAGGAATCAAATTTAAGGTCTCCAACATAGTAAGCATGTACACAGCTACTTGTAAATTAGCCAGCTCCCACTTAAATTGTTGTTTAGGAATGGGTTTCAGGAGTCCCAGGCTCAGAAAGCAGTCCTGGTGGTGCTTCAAGAGTATGTAGTGTCAGGATTGAAATTGCTTGCTCAGCCACAAGCAAGGCAAACACTATCCAATCTTATTTATTCCTCATATCTCTTAAAGGAATAAAGCTTGTAATGCACATATTCAATAAACATTTAGCATCTATGTCAGATAAATAAAAATCATATAAAAGTTGTCTTGATAAATTTACAGTACAGAGTGTAAGGGAAGATAAAATTTTAAGTATAAAATATAAATAAAACAGTGATTAAATATAGTGATAGAAGTACAGGCTAACAGTCAAGATTGTGGTTAAGCAAAGGGTAACAAAGTAAACGATAACTGAAGATAGAGGCTCCTTTAGATTAACTGAATATAATTAGAAAGTATATATAATAGTATAATATGATTAATATAACATAATCAGAAAATAATTCTCTTAAGAGGTGACAACAAACTAAGACTGTCAATGCTATAGAAAGGAATGATATCTGGTAATAAGCACCACAGGCAGAATGAATAATTGGAAAGGCCCTAAGATGGAAAAATGAATGTGTCTAAGGATCAGAGAGGGCAAATGTAGATGAAGCATAACAGTAAAGTTAAAGAATGTACGACCAGGATGAAAAGAGTAAAGGCTCAACATGGTCTCAGAAGTGTGTAAATAGGCATTTGGAATTAAGAGCTACTCAAAGGGTACTGAAGTGATAGCAGAGTAGGTAGAGAGTTTGTCTTATATTCAGCCAACCTGGGTTCCTGGCACCTCAGATGGTCCCCTGTGGCTACCAGGACTGTCTACCACTGAATATGAGCCATGAATAAAACCAAGCACCACCAGATGTACCAAACAACAACAGCAACTACAAAATAACAGAAAAAAAAAAACTTCAGTGTAATAGACTATTGTTTTTTTAAACCACACTTGGCAGAATTCAGTAAGTGCTAATTTTGACTGCACTCAGCAATCACTCATAGTATCTAGAAATCATACTGAGGTTCAAATCCAGGTTATCACATGCAAGACAAGAAGACAAGTGTCCTACTAGCTGTACTATCCTCTGGTTTGCACAACATTTACGTATTTAAAATAAGAATAATAAGCATGTTTTGATTTAGGTTATTAAGTATTTTTACATATTAACTTAATTATGATGTTTGCTACAAGAACACCATTTGCAGAGGAAAGATTAGAAACGTGATTAATTGAAAGTTTCATTTAGAGGTTTCAATTGGAGGTTTCAAGTGAAAAAAAGAAAGTAATGTGGACTAAAAGAGCAGGAACTAAAACAAGCATTGAGACTATTTCTATGCAGAGTTTAAGGAAAGGTGTAATATTCAACAGTCTTGAATATATTTGAAGTCAAATAGACTAAAATCAGGAAAAAAGATAACCCGATAAGTAATTTAGAAATATAGCAGTAACTCGGGGCTGGAGCAGCATAGCGGTAAGGCATTTGCCTTGCATGCTACTGATGTAGGATGACTGTAGTTCTATCCTCCAGTATCCCACATAGTCCCCACTGAGCCAGGAACAATTTCTGAGCACAGAGCCAGGAATGTAACTCCTGAGTGTCACCGGGTGTGGCCCAAAAGCAAACCAAAAAAAGAAAATAAAGAAAGAAATTTAGCAGCAGTAACTTAATTTTTTAACTGCTTTAGTTAAGCAGTTGTTGTTTATTGTTTATTGTTGGGTTTCAGTCATACAATGTACACCATCTTTCACCAGTGCACCCTTCCTGCCACCAATGTCTCCTATTTCCCTCCTGTTCATCCCCCCTCCCATCCCTGTCTGTCTTTAGGGCAGGCGATTTGCTTCTTTCTCTCTTCTCTCTTTCCATTTTGACACTGAGATTCGCATTATTGTTAATGGAGGGTTCCTTGCATGTCACTTTCAGCACAGAGTTCTTGTCCAGAGTGATTAGTTCCAACTATGATTTTCCTAGTAGACCCTTCTCTACTCTAACTACACTAAGCTCTATTAATGTCAAGCTTCCTTCTGGGCTGGATCTCCTGACCCTTAAGTCTCTCTTGTCTATGGATATTCTTACCATAGTATTTCTTGTTTTTCTTATATCCCACAAATGAGTGAGTTTACTCTGTCTATTCCTTTTTCTCTGGCTCTCTTCACTCAGCATAATAATTTCCATGATCACCCATGTATACGCAAATTTCATGACTTTATTGTTCTAATGTATTGTACTAATAGTATTCCATTATGTAGATATAGCACGGTTTCTTTAGCCACTCATCTGTTGTCTATCACTTGGGTTGTTTCTAGTTTGGGCTATTTTAAATAGTGTCACTGAACATAGGAGTGCAGAGGGCGGTTTTGTATTGTGTTTTTGTGTTCCTGGAGTATATCCCTAGGAATGGTATTGCTGGGTCATATGAAAGCTCAACTTCTAGCTTTCTGAGGAATGATCATATTGTTTTCACAAAAGAATGGACCAGTCTGCATTCCCACAGTAGTGAATGAGTCCTCTTTTTCCCATAACCACGCCAGCATTGTTTTTCTTGTGATGTGTGCTAGTCTCTGTGGTGTGAGATGGCATCTCATTGTTGTTTTGATTTTCATCTCCCTGATGATTAGTGATATGGAGCATTTTTTCATGTGCCTTTTCACCATGAATATTTCTTCTTTGAGGAAATCTATTCATTTCTTTTCATTCCATTTCTTTGAAAAATATCATGAAAATTTTTATAGATATTTTTTCTTGTACAGTTCAAACATTACCTTGTATATCTTATATTAACCCTTTTCTGATGAGTACTGGGTGAGTAGCTTCTACCATTTTGTGGGTAGCCTTTGTATCCTAGTTACTATTACCTTTGAAGTGCAGAAGCTTCTCAGTGTAATTTGGTTCCATTTATTTATCTTTCTTCCACTTGGCTGGCCACTGGTATTTCATTCTTGACGATACCTTTAGCTTCAATATCATAAAGTGTTCTGCCTATGTTTTCCTCTATGTACCGTATGGTCTTAGGTCTGATATCAAGATCTTTGATCTATTTTGATTTGACCTTTGTGCATGGTGTTAAGGAGAGAAATCAGTTCATTTGTTGCATGTAGTTGACCAGTTTTCCTAGTACTACTTGTTGAAGAGGCTTTCTTTGTTCCACTTTGTATTTCTTGCTCCTTTTCAAAAAAAATTTGAACCTGTGGGTCCATTTCCAGAATTCAAGTCTATTCTATTGTTCTGAAGGACTCTTTATTCCAATACCATGCTGTTTTTATGTTGCTTTATAGTACAGTTTAAAGTTGGAGAAGATGATTCCTCCCATCTTTTGGGTGGGGGGGGGCAAGGATTGCTTTAACTATTTGTGGACATTTATTTCTCCATATAAGTTTCAGAAGTATCTGACTCATTTCTTTGAAAAATGTCATGGAATTTTATAGGGTCACATTATAAACAAACTGTCCATATATTATAAACAGTAATTATATGTGCTAACTTAGAAGGATGGGGGAACAAATCTGATATAAGCATTTCCCCCCAAGATGTCATAAAGAGACAGAAGAACGGTAAAAGAGGGTTTTGGGAGAGGCCCCTGGGAGAAGAATACAGTACAGTTAAAGAAATGTTTGCTTTAGATCAGGATATACTTCAGTATTCAGGAGAGGGAGCAGCAAGAAAGAGTTGAATATTAAAAAATAATAAAGGTGGGCCCGGAGAGATAGCATGGAGGTAAGGTGTTTGCCTTTCATGCAGAAGGTCATCGGTTCAAATCCTGGCATCCCATATGGTCCCCCGTGCTTGCCAGGAACAATTTCTGAGCATGGAGCCAGGAATAACCCCTGAGCACTGCCAGGTGTGACCCAAAAACCATAATAATAATAATAATAATAATAAAGATATAAACAAAAATATGAAAGGATGGGGGCCAGGGGCCAAGATGTCATAGGTAATTGGTGGAGGAAAAAAATGAACAGAACTAAATATCCAAGCCAAAATCAACAACAGTGGAATCAAGACACCCAAACTCTAACAACCTAAACTTTAAATGGGCTGAATATACTGGTAGGCTGTGAGACAAAGGATGGTGGTTGGAATACACTCTGGGAACATGGTGGAAGGAGGTCTACACTGGTGGTAGGATTCACTGTATATCTGAATGCCACGACATGCATAAACATCTCCATTTTAGGGGAACTCAGCACACCAGCTGTATCCCCAGATTTCCCTGGTGTGGAGAGCTGAAATAACCCCCATAGGGTTCCTGAAAAGGCCTGCTGTGGACGATTCTTCCCCTGTGTAGATAGTTGAGGAATTCCTGAAGAAATAAATCCATGCTTGGTATTACATTTTCTGTCATATTTGGCTATCTCTTCTTTGTAAAATCTCAGGCAAAATTATGTCCTCAGTCAAATTCTTTTCAGAAACCCCAGCACCAAAGATTACTAAGAGAACCCCTTTTCTATGGATATATAGTATCAAAATCAAAAATAATACTTTTCTTTTTCAATTATGACCTTGCAGTGAAAAGGAATAAAAACCTCATGCCAGGCTTCTCCTAGGTTCTAATTAGGAAAGGGACACCATTTTGTAAGGACCACATGTTCTCGAGCTTGCTAGCGAAAAGGAAGTCCTGCCTTACCTCTGCCTCACCAATGATTTGTGTTACTGGTAATCAAGGGCATCGCCAGAATAGATTCTGGGCTATTGACTCATCTCAGAAAATGGAAACATAACTTTAGGGGATTTAGCTCCTTTCTTTACTTGACCTCTAAAACAATAGTGCTCATCTCAGTAAATATTCATTCCTTGATTTTTTTTCTACCTCTTAATGATCCCTTATTTTGCATTTGAAGTTAGTTTGTTAAGAGTTGCCCTGAGTTGTGACCTTTTCCTTTGTAACTCAGAATTCTTACAGCTCATGCCCACAGCTTGATTACTGTCTACTGTTAAACATTGCTTTGTGATTATAAACATTCTTAATGCCTATGACTGGCTTTACCCCTTATAAAACCCCCTGCTTAAAAATTAAACTTGTCACACTCCTGCCAGAAGATGTGTTGACCCCACATACTTGTGTGGTGTGTGGTTTCATTATTTCATATTTTATATTTGGTCACTTGTGTTATCTGTTTTCCTCTTGTGAAGGATTTTTCCCCACTAGAGTTGCTGAGATGCAAGATGTCTGCAGCATCTGAAACCCAACTAAGAATTTTTAAATCACAATAGTTTTAATAAAATTAAATCAAATTAAAACATACAAATAGTAAAAAGTATCAAATATAACAGCAAACAAGGAATAAAGAAGAGTATCTTAGCATGTACAAAAATCCAACATATAAGGTCTTCTGAAAACACCAATAGTGATATCTAATCATAGAACCAGAAGTAACTCCTGAGCATCCCTGGGTGTGGTCCAGAATCAAAACAAAATGTCAGCTTCATTGATAATAACTCTAAGTTTGACCAAAGCCTAGTCAGACACCTGAATTTGATGGAGGACATTTGGGTCTCACATGGCAGTGATCAGGTGTTACTCCTCATTATGCTCTCAGAAATTACTCCTGACATGCTTAGGGGAAAATATTGGATACCAGGTATGGAACCTGGGTCAGAGTCATGTAAGAAAAAATCCCTAATTGCAATGCTAGTCCTTGACTCCTGAACATTTTTGTAAGCTTATCAATTTTTATCAATTTTTCCTTGTAAAATTCATTATTATCAAAAATTTAGTTTAACGAAAATGCTCACAATCCCCTCAATATTTAATAAACCTGCATATATGATCAGCCTTCTAACTTGCACCATTTCTCAAATAATATCTAATCACTATATCCTATCTTTAGCAAAGATTACTGTTAGGATATTTTGACGAGAATACCCTTATCTCTGATGTTTTCATCAGTAACTTTCTTTTTAATTCTTTAGTAATTTCCTAAAAAGAGAACCACTCAGTTCTTTTGCTAGAAGTTCATGCTTGTACATGCTATATTTGAAGATTAGCCTAATTTTTATTCCCCACTCAAAAATCCTACCACAGCAATTTTTATTCCTATCTGTATGATTCTTATCCTGAAAAATAAGTATAATTATTTTTCTTTAATAACATACAATAAATACACTTATATCATATTTACCCACGATATACACAGAAGGCTCAGAGACCACACTGCCTGACACCTGGCTTCAAATGAACCCATGTGACAGGTGACAAATCACTTCCATCCTATTTTGACCATGTGTAAGGCAAATGCCCTACACCACTGTTATCGCTCCAGCCCCCAAATCACTTCTCTTTAAATATATTTCCTTCTCTATAAAATGAGAATAACTTAAATAAGTAATAAACAAAAGATGACAAAGATTTTGAACCTTAACAAATAAAACAAAAAAGTAAGCACAGCAGTAGGGCATTTGCCTTGTACAAGCTGAACTAGGATAGACCGTGCTTTGATCCCCCAGCATCCTATAATGGTCCTCTAAGCCAGGAGCAATTTCTGAGTGTATAGCCAGGAGTAACCCTCTGAGCATCATCGGGTGTGGCCAAAAACCAAAACCAAAGAAACAAAAAAAAAATGCTGGTCTGTCTCACTGCATCCCTTTGCAGGAGTCAGGCCATGACACACAATTTACAAATAGCAATACAATCTTGTACAGTTTCTTTTCATTAGATACTAGCCAAGTCAATTAACTTATAGGTCTGACATAGGAAGTATCAAAATGTAAGTAATCATAGTAGCTAGCTTAAACTGAGTGCTTAATCTAAGTCAAGTGCTGTTCTGAGCTTATACTGATTCACTTAATGATCACAACTCTATTTAACATGTGAGAAAACAATGGCATAGAGGTTCATTTAGCTTGTCCAAATTTGCATTAAGATCATCGATACTTCATGAGAATATGCTCTTTACTGCTTTTCTGGGCAGAATGTTCAGTAATATGAAACCTATTTAATTTCCTCTTTCATAGGAATCTTCCATTTGTTAATTATATTAACACTTTTAAAAGTAAAGTGCATTGTCTACAGAATTTCAGAAATCCATTTTCCAGTTGCCATAAAAGTAAGTATTTTATGAAGTCACCTTACCCCAGTGGACAACACAAATGCAGAATCAAATAAATAAGTGACATGTTCATGATCACTTGTTTACGGTTTTTGCAGAAATTAATCTCTTCAAAATCTTCAAGAAATCTGTATCTTATTTAACATGGTAGAGGTACTGTAGTGCCAATAATGAAAGTATCACATATAATCAGCTGGCATCCAGCACCCATAGCCCAACAGAGTATGAAGGGATACTAACAAGAATATGTTAAAATGAAAAAAAATTGTATGATCACTAAATAGTAAGCTAGACACAGGGAGACCACTCATTCTAGCAGCCCGGGGGATGAGGATGGGGGATATGGGAGGTAGGATGGGAATGGGTGGAGAGAGGACAACTCAGTGATGAGAATTCTCCTGACTCAATGTTAATATGTACCTAAAATAGTATTGTGAAACATATGTAAGCCACTATGATTAAAAATAAAAATATATTTTAAAAAGTTACATTTTATAAACTCTGAAATATGTACCTATAAAATGAATATAATACTTGTTTCAGAAAAATGCCAAAATTTGGCATAATAAACATACAATATTTTGCACACAATTTACAGAATCCAAGCACAGTAATAATTATTCTTATATATCACACATTTTCCCCCTGACTATCAATACCAAACTAAGCTAGCAGAAGACAAAAAAGAATAAGACATTTTCAAATAAGTCCTGTCAGGATTTCTATCTATCTATCTATCTATCTATCTATCTATCTATCTATCTATCTATCTATCTATCTATCTATCTATCTATCCATCCATCCATCTATCTATCTATCTACCTACCTACCTACCTATCTATCTATCTATCTATCTATCTATCTATCTATCTATATCTGTTGATATATATATATCAACTATATATGTCTATATATGTCATCTATAAGAAAGAGCAAGTGTTATAGCATGAATTATGCAAAAAATTATAAAAAATTTAGGCCTAATGCACAGATTCCAACCCACACGATCTATTTTCATGGAATAATTGATAATATAATTATATAAGATAATATTTTACATTTCCTTTGCTTTTTGGGGGGGTTTGGGTCACACCCAGCAGCACTCAGGGGTTACTCCTGACTCTACGCTCAGAAATCGCTCCTGGCAGGCACAGGGGACCATATGGGGTGCCAGGATTCAAACCACCATCCTTCTGAATGCAAGGCAAATGCCCTACTACTGTGCTATCTCTTCGGCTCCTACATTGTTCTTTATACAAAATATTACATAGTTCTTTGTATAATATTTATTCATGAAATCAAATGCAGGATGTAAAGTATAATATATATAATATAAAAGTAAGGAAATACTTTATTTTTAAAATAAAGGATAGGGCCAGAGAGGTACAGGAGGTAAAGTACTAGCTTTACATGTTACGATCCAAGTATGAATCTCTAGCACAACAAATGAATCCGGAGAATGATGAGGAGACAAAAATCCAGAGTCAAAATACCTGCCCAGTATGCCCCAACCTCCAAAAGAACAAAAGATAGACAATAGGACAGTTTAGTGACAGACCTTGGAAAATGGCAGAAAGACTACAACAGCAATAGTGGCTGCAGTGGCAGGAATGTAGAGGACCCTGGAGATTCCTTGTCTCTAGCTAAGAGTAATTTGTCCCTGTATGAACTCAACCTCAAGCATGAAATCTCCAAACTCCTGAAATTTCTGGAGAAAAACATGGCAGCTACGGGGCAGTCCCAGAGGCAGGAGAGTTTGACACCCTAATTTAGTCCTGCAGCAGGGCTAGGAATTGTGAAATATGGTATGGGTCTATCTGCTAGCACAGGCATTAGTGCAAAGTGAGTGAGCCAGGCCTAGGGTAGGCAAGCATCAGTGGCACAATTGTAAGACAAGAGGGTATCAGATATTCAGCAGTTAAGTGAGGTAGGGGAGCCCTCAGTAGACATCTTTTCAATCTGCCCAGGCCATCCCTCCTGGGTGACCAAGGCAGGGCCTTGGGTCCAGCCTGCACTTTGAACTAAGATTCTTAAAACCAGAGCAAAGAATAGCCTTAATACAAGCAAGACCAGAGACCAGCAGGTATGGTGACACTTTTTGGAATTGAAAGGGACCTTGTGAACTCATGCTAGTACACCAGGAGAGGAGCGTGACTACTCTGCTTTGCTCCATGGCTGCACATTTCTTCTAAGCAAGGAGTCTCACAACAACATAAAAACACTACCAAACTAAAAAGCTCACAATGAGAAGACAGTGCAGATCCTCACCACTCTTAGTGAATAAAGATGGTAGTTTGAAGGAATCAACTAACATCAGCCATCTGTTATCAGTTTCTGATAAGAAATCACTCTTCTAGGGGCTAGAGTGGTGACACAAGCAGTAGGGCATTCTGAGCATATAGCAGGAGTAGCCCCTGAGCATCACCAGGTGTGGCCCAAAAACCAAAAACCAAAAAGAAAAAAAAAATCAGTCTTCTATAATGAATTCAGTAAGGAAATGTGGAGGATATTCAAAGAACTCAAAGAAACCACGGGTCAAAAAGGCAATAATACTCAAGAGTAACAGTAGAAATGAGAAATATTCAAACTGAAATAACAGGTCTAAAGAACTTGGTAGGAGAAATAAAAATAAAACTAATGTAGAAGGCCTCATCAGAAAAGTAACAGATGCCAAGAATAGAATTAGTGAGCTGGACGATGACCTGCATAACACCTCCATAAAGCAGAACTTAGAAAAAAGCCTTTACCAGAAGATAGAAAAAAAAAAAAAAAAACAGATTGGTGAATTACAGTCTTTGAAATTATTCTTAGCCAGACAGTATGACAATTTTAGTGTTTAATTTACTTGGTTTGAATCAGTTTGTAGCTACCACAAATGTTTAATAGACACAATGTTCATATCCCTGTGACACGTATAAAAGTTGAAAAAGCTGGCCTGGAGAGATAGAACAGCGGCATTTTCCTTGCAAGCAGCCGATCCAGGACCAAAGGTGGTTGGTGCGAATTCCGGTCTCCCATATGGTCCCC
>PVKC010028739.1:0-15334 GCA_004027635.1 Crocidura indochinensis
TTACTCCTGGCTATCTGCTCAGAAATCGCTCCTGGCAGGCACGGGGGACCATATGGGGCACCGGGATTCGAACCGACCACCTTAGGTTCTGGATCAGCTTCTTGCAAGGCAAACATCGCTGTGCTATCTCTCCGGGCCCCTGTCTCTTACTCTTGTGTTCTCTCTTGATCTCTCTTTCTCTCTTGTTTTCTCTCTCTCTTTCATTCACACATATTAATGATAGAATCAGAGTGATAATATGGCAGGTACTGTGCCTGCCTTGGATGCAGCTAAACCTAGGTTTAAATCCTGGTGCCACACATATGGTCCCTGAAGTTCATCTGTAGTGACCCCTGAAATCATAGCCAGGAGTAAGTCCTGAACACCATTGACTGTAGCCCCAAAATAAAAAAAAATATATTGCTGATCAACTCTCTGTATACCTGGATTATGTGAGAATATTACTATTATAAATACTATTATAGAAGTAATACTATCAATCAGATTTTTGTTTTTCTTTAGCAAGCTGTGAACTATTTTTCCTTTTCCCACTGTTCTGATAGTGTTGAAAAGTTGAAACTAGTCCTCTCTGGGATTTCTGTGTTGGCCTAGGTGAGGAATGATCTTGCCTGATTTGATCTGGGCTCATGGGGAGAGTGGAGATGAAAATCCAGGTCACCCACAGGGAGGGGAGTCTGGCAGGGATTGGTTATTGACTGGCTAGATGGAGACAAGCAAGTCAATGCAGTGAAGCATGAGTTCAGATAAGGACGGCAAATCAAAGAAAAGATTAAATTAAGCTTTAAAAGTCTTTCCTATGATTTAGACTTTGCTAGGGTTTGCATAGGTGAGTGGTACATTAGCTAAATCTGCTTTTCATATTCTCTTACACTTTTTCTGTGTCCCTGTTTTAAAATTCTGGAAAACATTACAGAATACCTTGGAAAAAGGTCATTATACTCTTACAAACTTTCTGGGTTCTCTTTATTTTTTTCCTGCTTTTAATGTGGGTTCCATAAATCATATCAACTCTTCCATCAGGGAACAGAGATCTGGGGGGAAAGTGTGAAGAGAGATTTATATCATGTGCTGATGACAGTCTGGCTTGTGTCTAGATCCACTGTGACCATGGGGAAATGTCCTCCTTCTCCCCCAGCAAAGGTGTTGAATAGTTTTACACATTGGATGTTTGGCTGCCAGAACAGTCTTCTTGTTGAAGGGTTTCCTGAGTCCCATGGTTTGAAGCACCTGGCAGAAATGATGTGCTTGCTCTATTAATTTTGACACACATCATCTTCAGTTTAACAAGATCATCCTGCATTTTTATATTGTTATTTGGAGCATCAGTAATTGTCTCCCAGAGCAACATTTTTTCATGAATTAGTCACAGGAGCTTCCAAGCTATTAATAGAAATGATGGCAGGATTGGACCCAGGACAGATTCTTGTGAATTGCATTCATTAGATGTTCTCATTTTGACACCAAACTTAATAATTTGTTGGTGTTCCATATAGTTAACTGAATTTTTACCCATATAATGCTCTCTTCACTCGTCTAATACATATGCAGAGAATTCCTCAGAGGGTGCTATGCAGCACCACTTCTCATGTTTAAGGAAATTAAAATATGTGCATTGCACTTTAGTGAAGACTAGAGAAGACACCTGTTGTTAGCCATGCTCTGACCAACTGTGAAATTGAACACTGCTCTCTTGATTCACTGCCAGCTTTAAACATAAAAACATTAAAATTACTAGACTTCAAAATACACTCTGAAATATTATTTACACTTAATTAAATATGAAGTGGTCCTGGATAGGTGGATCTTAATAAGTATTATGTAATAATGTGAATGAAAAGACTTCAAGAAAATTTCTTGAGGGGTTAAAGAACTCAGAAAATAACAACACCAACAACAGTAAATCCAGAAAAAAAAGAAAAGAAATTGGGGCCTGAGCCATAGCACAGTGGTAGGGTGTTTGCCTTGCATATGGCTAACCCAGGATGACCCAGGATCAATCCCTGGCATCCTATATGGCCCCCTGAGCCTGCCAGGAGCAATTTGTGAGCACAGAGTCAGAAATAGCCCCTGAGCACTGCTGAGTGTGGCCCTCTCCTATCTTCAAAATAAGGACTCAGACAAAAAGTACTTATACTTGGATTAATGTAGTCCTTCGGTGTTGTGTGTATGTGTAGAAGAATATCTCTGCCGCTTATAGTCATTTATTAAGTATTTTTGATTGCATACTATTTAGTTTCCAGTCCTTGGTTTGCTATACCCTGCCTCCCTTTCTTCTCTAGAAAATACACCTTTAAAACCTCATACTGTGATTCTGCTATCTAGTGTGTCCTCTGTTCAAGGAAAAATTCAGTATGCCTTATCTTAGAAAATGTAGCCCGATTTTCTTGCCATTTCACTTCCCTGGCATTCATAACTCTGCTCCAGATCTGATCCATGGCCCAACACCATGGGCATCTCCTGAGAGCTCATACACATTCAAATAAATCTTAGGTCTCACCCTGATTGGAATAGGAACCTAAATTTTTCATGTTGGAGCCATAATTTTTCATTTTCACAAATGGAAGATTTGTGTGCTTGTTCATGTTTGAAGAGTGTTGCTTGATAGCTCTGGCCTTTCCAGCATCACTTCTATGCATCAAAGTGTGTGCAGTTTCATTATTACAGTTTTTTCCCCCATGTGTTACATGTTCTTTAAAATGACAGAACTTCCAGGCACTTATCCCTCTCAAGCCTTCCATCTGGCTTCCATTCCTGTCCTTTCTCACTTCTATTGGCACAAATGACCATAAACTTAGTGACTTAAAATACATATATGTTCTCATATAATTCTGTAATCCAGAAGTCAGGAATGAGAATGAAGGAGAAAATGCTGGATTGCAGACTAAGACTAGGTCCTCCACAAGCAGTGAAGCTGATCAAGATTTGGCCAGAAACTTGGCTTCTGGACATATGGCTATCTTGCCATCCTCGTTTCACCTTTCCCCAGCTCTTGTACCTTTTTGTTATAAGGATACTTGTAATCACACTGGGTTTATTCAATCATTCAGGATCACCTGCCCATGTTGGGTCTTAATGGCTGCCATGATATAGTATAGAGTAAAGCACTGCTCCCAGCCATTAACATGGGGCAAGTGTTTATTTCTATACCCTGTCTTTGCTGTTCCTTTTGCTTATCTGTTAACATGTATATTATGTATATTACTCACCTATTAATTAATCCTACTAAATTCTTTTTTTTTTTTTTTTGGATTTTGGGCCACACCCGATGACGCTCAGGGGTTACTCCTGGGTATGCGCTCAGAAGTCGCTCCTGGCTTGGGGGACCATATGGGAAACCGGGGGATCGAACCGCGGTCCATCCTAGGCTAGCACAGGCAAGGCAGGCACCTTACCTCCAGTGCCACCGCCCTGCCCCCCTACTAAATTCTTAATCATTTAAAATCAGTTTCAATATGATTTTTTAGCACTTTAGGCTTTGTTTTTTTTATAATTATGTAAATATCAGTGGCAAGCCAGTTAGAATGCTCTACATTTTCTTTCTCTTTACATCTTTAAAAAAATCTCTTGTTATTTAACCCTTTCTTCAGCACTCTCTAAATATTTGCATACCCTCCTTGAGTGATGGTGACTGCTCTACCAACGGGCTCCTCTTCTACATTTCTACAGTGTAGACACTTCTACAAAGTGTTTTTCTGGCTGTACATTTCCATGTACTTTTTCCTGTGCTGTCTGCCAAGTGTCAATTCATGTTTATTCCTTCTTGGAAATGTGCTTCTTGAGTCCCTCCTAATCTAACTTGGACTAGTTGTTCTATAGGCCTATAACATAGCTATTGTTCTGGAACTTTCCTTTCACAGAAAAGTTTCCAACTTCCTTTGCACATTGGAATCACTTGGAGCAGCTTTAAAATTCACTGCTGCCTGGGTCAACCCTCAGTGAGCCTGTGCTGTGCTGAGGCTCCAGTTGTGAATCCTCAGGGCTCCCCAGGTAATTGTAATGTGTAGTTCAGGGCAAAAGGCCTGGCTTCAAGGCCATCTGGGGAATTGAGTATATTACTTTTCAGTGTTGAGTCCCATGATTTCTGTTCTTATATCTGTGTTTTGGTGGATCATATTATTTGTGGCTTCCCAAGAGAAGTTGCATGCTCCAGTCTTTGCATGTTGAAACTATAGTAAATTCTCAAACTTAGATGGCCATTTTCTAGTACTTACTTGAAATTAGAGTTTTTCTTGGTAAGATTTAAATGTGTTCTTCAGTTCCTGAGAAATCTTAGACCATCTAAATTTCAGTCCTGAGACTTTTCTTTATAACTACTTAAATGTTTTCTGTTATATCATAGCTTTGTGTTGATGTACTTTGTAGGGTGAAAGGCATTTTAATTCATTTTTAGTTTTGAATCTCATTTTTAATTCTAGAAAATTTTCTTGTGTTTATTTTCTATTGTTATTGGTGGTGGTGATGGTGTGTGTATGTATTTGTCATACAGAAGAATGAATCCAGAGATTTGCATACATTTTTTGAGTATTTGTCTAGAATTTATAATATTCACAGGCAGGTATGGTCTGAATATCTTTTTTAGAAACATACTTCATAATAGAGCTTCTGGATCTTATTTTGGGGAAAAGATTCCTTAGTAGTTCTCAGGACCTTAGGACAACTCCCAACAATACATGGTGCACTTGTTTGGGCCTAACATCTCAGTGTTTCTCAGGCCCAGCACCTTTTTGAGTCATCAGAGATATACACTCTAATGTCTGTGCATCTGTATATCCTAATTTATCACACATGACTTCATATTCTAGCACAATTTTTCCTAAAATTATCTAGATTGCTCCTAGAGGGTATGGGAATGAACTTTGATGCATGGGGCAGAGGTCATTCTCTTTGTTTAAAATGGGTATATTTCCAGGTAGATACTGAGTAATATTTCTTTCTGAAGAGGAGTGATAGGCAACTAAGTTTGGCAACCTGTGTCCTAAATATTTTTCTGACTTATCTTTTTGAGATATTGGATATGTTTTAAATGCCCAAGAGCTCTCTTTTTCCTCTACCACTTAAAAAATAACAACCTTTCTTTGTTTTATTGGTAAACACCAAATTCTACCTTTGTTTTATGGATAAACACCAAATTCTGCCTTTCTAAGGAAACATTATAGGTAGTAGAAGAAAACTTCAAAGACTCTCCTTTGCTTAATATGCAAAATTTTACACAAGTATCTTATCCAAATTTGGAATTGTTTCTGCTGTGTTGTTATGTTGTGTACTAGGTGGGCCTTGCTTAGTTTATCCAGAGGTGATGCTTTACTACTATCCTATCAAGGTTGTGAGAAAAGGCACAAGGGTTTTCTGGTCAGGCGCAGTATCCTCTGAACATCTATACTCCCTAATAGCCGGTACATTTTGTTCTCGAATCCCG
The DNA here is from genome assembly GCA_004027635.1 of Crocidura indochinensis. NCBI lineage: Eukaryota > Metazoa > Chordata > Mammalia > Eulipotyphla > Soricidae > Crocidura > Crocidura indochinensis. Next base: position 5,417 of record PVKC010028739.1, read on the forward strand.
CTTTTTACATGGGTGTCCTCTATCCCTGGACAACACCCTTTCATTTATCTTTTCCTCTAAGTCACTTACTTCCTTTTTCATCTACTTTTTAGAATTTTTATTTGGGACCCATATATCTCTTGATTTGTATTTATTTTATGATTCTCTGTTAAGAATAACTGTTGAGAAAAAATAGGAACAGAAACAGATTTTGTTCACTATTTTGAAATTGAAACTTCATTCTTATTATTTTTTCATGTTTTTTATTTCATGAAGACAAAGATGCAAAGAGAGAGGACAAGGTGAAGTTGCAGTGGGAATACAGTCACCGATAAGCAGAATTCTCATTTTCAGCCAAAAAACATTAAGAAAAATAAAACAAAACACATGCATAATGACTTTGTCCCTCAAGTCCTCAGATTGTAGTACATTATAACATTTCTTAGCAGTACACAAAGCAATCGAAGGCCACAAAATTTATGTAACTCCTTTAACATTAAAGGCTATAGTATTGTCGACACAGTTATATGAAAAATATGAAAAATACCAAGTGGCATAATCTGCTACCATTTGATTAAATGTACCTTTATTATATCTGTTAATTCTTGCATATGAGGTCCAAAAGCTTCTTGCTTGGCTTATGAAATTGAAGTTATCAATTGAAAATTAAAGTGCTATATGTCTGAAGAAAAAAAAATAAAGAAACTTCATTCTTGTGAGTTCAAGTGTCTCCCCAATTAATATATTCATTACTAATGGATGTCACCATTTGGAAATTGCCTCTTATGGAAGTAATCAGGTGAAAATAAGATCACTTAGATGGGTCTAATCCAATGGAAAAGCTACTTTTACAAAAAAGCTTTTTTTTGTGTGTGTATAGAGGCAGGAACATTGGGAAGAAGATGTAAAGAAACATATGCAGAATACAACCATCTACAAGTCAAGAGAAGATGCCTAGATCATCCTCTCATTGTCATAAGAAACCAAACCTGCAAACATTTGGTTTTGGCTTCTATGCTCCAGAACTATGTTTTGCTTCAGTTCTTTACCACCCAACCAACAATACTAGACAGTAATGGAAAACTATAGCAAAGCTAATTTTTTTTATTGCTCACAGAATGTCCTTTCCTCTACTAGACTCAATTTCTACCCTTAAAATATACCTTATTGTTACCCACTGGAAAAGGTGTTCTGATTCGGTTCAATTTAATGTTATCTGCAGTGTCTTCTGTCATAATACATATAATGCTGTTTTGTAGTCATTTTCTTGCCCTAACTTTCAGGTGAGGTTGTTTGTCTGGATGTCCTAAGTTACCTATTACTTATTAAATGAATATGTTATCAGAGTTTGGGATGGAAAGTAAGTGAAAGTCTCTGATTTATCAGAATAATACAAAGTTAGTATTAGTACATTAATGTGATAGGAAACCTTTTTTTTTTTTGGGGGGGGGGCCACACCCGATGTCGCTCAGGGGTTACTCCTGGCTATTGACTCAGAAGTCGCTCCTGGCAGACACGGGGGACCATATGGGGAACCGGGGGATCGAACCACGGTCTGTCCTAGGTTAGCACAAGGCAAGGCAGTCACCTTACCTCCAGCGCCACCGCCCGGCCCCATGATAGGAAACTTTTAAATATAATGAAATACATATTTTATATTTGGAAGTAAGAAAATAAGTGATCCAGAGCCAGAGAGATAGCATGGAGGCAGGGCATTTGCCTTGCATGCAGAAGACGGTGGCTTGAATTCCGCTATCCCATTTGGTCCCCTGAGCTTGCCAGGAGCGATTTCTGAGCATAGAGCCTCAGGAGTAACCCTAAGCATTGCCAGGTGTGACCCCACTCTCCCCCCCAAGAAAAGAAAAAGATAATAAGTGATCAAAAGATTTTTTCCTTATTATTTTTGAACAGAAACTTCTTGCCCTATCTAATGATCACAGCAAACATTAAGATTAAAATTTGAAACCTCAGAGTTAAAAGTGTCATGCAAACTCCCAGTTTCTGTGATCTTTTAAGCAATGTTTTTTTTTTATCTGACAATTATGTTTGAGTCAAAAACTAAAACCCAGATTCTGATAAATCATCAAAAATGTAGCATTTTGTAAAGGAGCATATATAATAAAATATACAAAGGAAGTCTTTCCATATTTATTTAAAGTAGTATTAAAGTTGTTTTTTCAGATGGAAGTTACATTCCACACTCATCATTATATGTACTTTAGTCAAACATTTTATTCCTTGAGGTATTCCTTTGTGGTTTCCCTACTTTTTAGGTTCTGGATGGAATTTTGAGGATCTTCTCAAAGATCAGAAGAAGCACTGAAGTGCTGCTTCTCAAGGCTATATCTTCTTTTATTTATTTATTTTTTTTGGTTTTTGGGCCACACCCAGTGACGCTCAGGGGTTACTCCTGGCTATGCGCTCAGAAGTCGCTCCTGGCTTGGGGGACCATATGGGAACCGGGGGATCAAACCGCGGTCCGTCCTAGGCAAGCGCAGGCACCTTCCCTCCAGCGCCACCGCCCGGCCCCAAGGCTATATCTTCTTCCAATCCCCTGTATATAGAAAAGGTACAGATAGAGAGTCATCACAAGGAGTGTTTGCCTCTGTAATGTAGCAGGATTTGAATAGCTGAGCATTTTTGGCTGTTTTTTTTTGTTTGTTTTTGTGTACGTGTTTTTTTAATTTTAGTACTTTTTGTATGTATTTTTTATTGGGGGGGCCCACACCCGGTGATGCTTAGGGGTTCCTCCTGGCTATGCGCTCAGAAATCGCTCCTGGCTTGGGGGACTATATGGGACGTGAGGGGATCGAACCTTGGTCCATCCTAGACTAGATAGCGCTTGCAAAGCAGACACATTACTGCTAGCACTACTGCTCCGGGCCCCCAAATTTTAGTACTTTTTTAAAAGCACTTTGGCTTACAATACTGTTACTAATTTACACACATATCCATTATTCTTTCAGCATCTTGACCTCCTGCAGGGTTTCCACTTACCTCCCACCACTATCATAGTGTTCCCTTCCCTGCCCTCTCCTCCCCTCCATCTAGTGGTGAAAATCCTATTATCTGTTACATGAGACTTTTGAACTCATCTTGACCTCCACTTTTCTAATTGGTAGTATAATAGATGATACAGGTCTGAATGTCTTGCTCTTTTTCTGAAAAGATTTTCATACAGTTTTCTTAGAGTTTTTACAGTGGCAGAAATGGATGAGTGAATTAAAATAATACTTGAGAGGGCCAGAAAGTTAATATAGGAGTTAAAGCATATGTGTTGCATGTGGCAGACCCATTTTTAATGGTCAGAACACATGGTCCTCCAACCTTCATGGGGTACAACATGAGAGGTAACCAAGAACTACCAGTGTTGCCTAAGTAATTGCCAGTACTGCATGGCCTGAAATATCACCTTGTTGAGTCTTTATATTGACTCCCCCTGCCTGGTTGGCCAATAATTTCTGGGAGGCAGGTGCCCCCTGGACCTCCTGAACAGTACTTAGGAGAACCCTTCTGAAATAGGAATATTTAAGAAAATTACTGTGAGGAATAAAGAAGGACCAATTTAAGAAACTTTGCAGATTATTAATCAAAAAAAAAATCAGACCCGAAATATGTGACCTTGTACCTTGTTGTAGGATGTTTTCTGAGATAATGAACTTTCCTATTCATTAGCTTGTCAGGCTGACTTCTCTTCCTTACTGAGGCTGGGCTACCAACCATTTTATGGGAGACAAAGTGTAGAACAAGTGAGAAGAAAGAATACTAGTTTTCTTATTATTCCAGAATGCATGCTGACAGTGTCAGTGTGGGGAAAGGACATGGGTTTGTTTGTGCTGGTTCCAAGATTTCTCCTAGAGGTTCTACTAAAGCCAGATTCCTGTGTTTTTATTTTTGTTTGAGTTTTTTATATTTTGGGGCCAAATCCAAGTGATGCTCAGGGGATACTCCTGTCTCTGCTCTAGAATTACTCCTGGAGTTGGGGATTGAACCTGGGTCAGTCTCATGCAGGGCAAAGCACCTTACTTGCTGTACTATCTTTCCAATCTATCCCGTGCTCCTTCTTACAGAACAGTCCTTATTTCCTTACAGAAATAAGCTGTGTTCAGAAAGGAAAATAAGCTTTCAGAACTGGAAATAAACTTCAAGTCCTAATTAAGAATGCAAAGACTTAGAAAGATCTGCATATTTAGTATTATATGGTATCAATCACCAGTTGACAAACTACTTAATAGCATACCATTAATGAGCAATAGATATGCTTGCTATGTTATGCTTCAAAGTCAGTGTCACTATTACTTTTCTCTGATATTGGCTAGTTGGAATATTCTTGAAAAAAATTGAGTTTGATTATATTTTAAATCCTTCTCACTAGAATGAATAAACTATGTTGATTGTCTCTAAGAGGTTATTTTAAAAAACTTAATTAAACAAACATTCAGATCATCCTCTAAAATATGCTGGCTGATTGTGCTTACATTAGCCTTCTTTTTATATATCCCAAGGGACAGCTTCAGACACATGCATAAATCACTCAATAAGCAGTGTGTATGAAGATATTACTGTATGCTCAGTATGATGTTGTACTATTAGAACTAGTTACATGGTAAGCAGACTAATATATTTTGCTTATTTTTTTTTCCTATTTACTCTCTTCTGTCTCCATCCCAATTACCTTTATAGTCCAGATACCGGTCTTATAAGGATTCTTTAAAGGAAGAAGAAAATAGAAAACTCCAAAGGATGAAAGAGGAACAACACCAGAAGGTATGCACAAGAAATAAGACAGTGCTAATTATTTGCATGTGGTACTATGTAAAATCACCCACGTGCTGTATCTCCAACCCCCGGTGAACGAATCTAAATTAGCGTTGAAATAATCCAAACCTGACTGAGGGTGAAACACACGTAGTTTGGCAGTCTTCAACCTCAAATGGTGAGCTTGCTGCCTGCCAGAACTGCTGTTTTTACTGAGTACAGAGAACCCGTGGGTGGGGCAGTAAGGACAGAGAGCTCAGAGAGCTCAGGCTATCCTGAGCCAGTCCCACCTAGGTTTACAAGTAAGACAATCTCTGTTCTGGGGGTAAATCCAAATGTAAACAAACATACAAAAGAACCAGGGATGATCTTTGTTTTAGGAAAAATAAGGTGTAACCTAACAGTGCTAGATAATTTTGCATGTTTATGAAATACTTATGTACATAAAAATCCTGAAAAAATAATACAAACATTAAAAAATGTGAGAGTTAGGTATGTTTTATGAGAACAATGATATGGTAGTTCCTTCTATCAAAATTCTGTGTTATTTTGCTACATGTGGGCTCCAGTGGGTATGATGTGTGTTTGTTATTATAGGAGCCAGAAGTTCATGAAGAAGATGGTAGAGTCACTTGTATTTTGGAATCCACAAAACACATGTCATGTAGTTTTTAAAATAAAAGCTATCATATTACAAAATAGTGATCAAGAATACTAGAAAAGTATTCTTCAAGATGCCATACATATGTTTACAAAATATGTAAGAATTTCAGAGATGTCAGTGGAATGAATATAGAGTCTTAAGAAAAATGCTACCTGGGCCCGGGAGATAGCATGGAGGTAAGGCGTTTGCCTTTCATGCAAAAGGTCATCGGTACGAATCCCAGTGCCCCATATGGTCCCCCGTGCCTGCCAGGAGCAATTTCTGAGCATGGAGCCAGGAGTAACCCCTGAGCACTGCCGGGTGTGACCCAAAAACCAAAAAGAAAAATGCTACTTGGGTAATTTTCATTAGATTGAGTTTTCTGTTATGGTAACTGGAAAAAGTGTTACAACTAGATGATCTCACTAACCTTTAACATTTAGGCCTTTGCTTGGGTCAAAAGCTCTTGAGATGAGAATAATGGTGACAGTTAATGGTTAGCTCAAAGGTTAAACTTTAGTATCCTTTAATAAATTTTAAATAGTATTTTATAAAATTTGCTGTATATATTTCAACATGAAAAATAATTAAAGGTAGACCATTTCATGAAGAAAATTTGTTCAGTAGATTAGAAAATCAGGTCTGGGATTTAATATTCAGGTTGAGCAGTCTTTTTAAGTAATAAAAATTGATTTTTTATTTACTAGTCATGTTTTTCTTCTAGAGTTAGAAAAATACATACATATATTCATATATATTATGATTGTCAATTGAACATGTTTTTATTATTATTTTCTTTGCTGTATGTGTCAGTAAAATGAATAACTTTTTCACATGGGAGATAATACTATTCTCAGGATTTTTTTTTGTTTTAGTATTTTTGTTTATTTGTTTGTTTTGGGGCCAGTGGCGGTCAGGGGTCACTACTGGCTCTGAGCTCAGAAATTACTGCTGGCAGGTTTGGAGGACCATATAAGATGCTAGGGATTGAACCCAGGCTTGATGTAAGCAAGATGAACCACCTACTGTGCTATTGCTCTGATCTTCCTGTCAGGATTTTCAATAACAATAGAATTCCTAATGATATTTAATTATCAGTTGTACCTTAATTTTGATTCTCTTTTATTTTGTTTGTTATGTTGTTGGAAAATGCCTACTAAGGCATTTTGTGCTTGGTAGGAAATTTTGTTCTATGTCATATTTAGTGATTTAATTTGAAAATAATCATACTTGTGGTAGAAAGATGCATAAAACAACATATTTTATCAGTGTATCAATTTATGTGTCCATTTCTTTCATTTATCATATTTTTTGAAAATATATTATGAACAGCCTAGTAGGTCATTTAGGTTAAGTTAAAGTGACAGCACATTTATTTTGCACTATATACATTTTCAACTTCACATTCTCCCATTTTTTTGGTCCCTAGAGACAGTAAGTTCTTTCTAACATTAATTTCTTAATATTTTACATTTGATTTAGTGCCTTCAACATATTTTTTTTGCCTGTAGCACTTTTTTTGTCATTAAATATATTCTATCTTGACAATTCAAATAAACCAATTATAATCTCCTTTGATTTTTTTTCCTCTCCTCAGAGATATCACCTTTCCTACTTTACCACACTAAAATAACTAAAGTAATTTTATTTTGATCACATCTTTATGATCACATATTTGACTTTTTATGTTCTGGTTTATATTTACAAATATTCTTACTAAAACTATTTTCTAAAGATAAAGTGCCATTTGAAAAATCAATTTACTGATCTTAATTGTACTCTATTTTCTTGCGACTTATTTTGTCTTATTTGTATATTTGGGCTGTGCAAGAGTTTACTTCTGGCACTGTGCTTAGTTATCATTTTTAGTAGGTTTGGGGCACCCTATGGGGTATCTGGAATAGAACTCAGGTCAGACACATGTAAGGCAAGCAAGACATGCTATACTATTTCTATGTCTCATTTATAATACACTCATTTATAATACAACATTAAAGTGATTCTTTCTTATAAATTAAATAAATATTTTAGGTGCTGTAATTTAATGTACTGTTAGTGGTAGGGCTTAATCAACAAAACATTCCAGGGGCTGGAGTGACGGCACAGCACAGCGCTAGGGTGCTTGCCTTGTACACAGCTGACCCAGGACGGACCTCGGTTCAATCCCCGATGTCCCATATGGTCCCAAAGCTAGCTTTGATTTCTGAGTGCAAAGCCAGGAGTAACCCCTGAGTGCAACCAAGTGTGCCCGCTCCCCCCCCCCCCCAAAAAAAACATTCCAGCACTACACCCTCTATCAGAGTCTGGAGTTTCCCTCTATTACTGTCCCATTGTCCCCCCAAATACCTTATTATTTATGTACTTAGAGTTATTTATCCCCATATTTATCCGTCTATTTTCTATTCTTCCATTCTGCCAACACAACACCATAAGCACGTGTTATATGCTGAGCTTTATAAAAGAAGCAAAAAATTCAATTCAGAAGAGGCAATCAAGGAGTTTCCCTATTATCCTAAAACTTATTTTGTAATAAGACAAATGATTAGATGTAATGTGGGGCCAGAGCAATAATATACTATACCTTGCACATGGTCAACCCTAGATAGCCAGAATTCCAGATGGTCCCTCAGCACCATCAGGAATAATTCCTGAGTGTAAAGCCAGGATTAATCTCTGAATATTATCAGGTATGTCTTTCCTTCCCAAATGATGTAATGAAATATAACAGTAGATCTAAAATTTTACAGTGGCTAATCACTTTGCAGCACTTAATGGTGTAAAGGAAAATATCAAGTATTTATCCTATTTAGGATATTTTGTATTTCAGGGAGGAAGGAGAATATTCTGGTCCCAGGTTCCAATCCCAAGTGGTCTAACTGTTTATGGGGTTTTATTCGTTGACTATCATAGTCAGTTGTGGACATGCAAGATGTCCTAATAAATAAGATAAAGGGAAGTCTGCCTTCCAGTATAAAATTCAGTCAATATGGATTACATTTTTCTACATTAATTATTTTAGTTCAATTTCTTTTATCTCTATATGATTCTAATCTTTTATTTACTTATTTACTTTTTTCCCACCTTCTCACCCAGCATAAGAAATGTTATAGTGTTTTTCCCCTATTGTTTTCTCCTCTAATATGGTACTTGGTTTTAATTTCAAAATACATGTCCCACTTCAATTTGAGAAAATATTTATTTCCCTTTTGCACTTCATCCTTTTATATTTTTATTTCTGATATCTATCTAATGGATTTTTGGAGAATTTGTATCTGTTCTCTCTATGTCTTAAATACTTATACTTTTTATTATTGTGATCTTTCTTATTTTATTTTATTTGTGTTACATTTCGGAAAGAAGATTTTGTTATATCATCTTGCTCACTACATTATAAATTTTTACTCTGCTTACTTGATACATTCTTTGTTTTTACTTATTACCGAGATGACTTCCAGAACTCTTCATTAATAGAAATTATACCAATATTGAAGTTTTCTATTTATTCTCTTAACTTAAATATTTTTTTTCCTATTTGATTTTGTTTTCAGTTATTTTCTTCTTAAATATTTGATTATCTTAACTTCTTATGTGTCTTTTGGGTATGCCGCTAATTTAGGCTTGAAGAAGCCCTTTTGTATTCAATTTACTCTTCAGGGTATGGTAGCCTTTTACTCACCTATGGTCTTTATGGAGTTGTGACATTTTCCTATTTATATATTTATATATGTCAGACACTCCTCCATTTACAGCTTACCCTGTGGGCCATACCCAGGTTACCTGATGGAATATAGATGTAGGAGGACAAAGCCACTACCAAACTCTTCTAACATTTCTCTAACTTATCTTAATAACTGCACCTTTATACCATTTTGGAGCTCTTTTTGAAGTCCTGCTGATTCAGCTCTCGTTTATGCAATGTGTTTGTTTCTCTGTATTGTTTATCTTGTCTTTTTCATTATTGCTATTGAACCTAAAAATATTCTGAGAGGTTGAGCATACTTGATGATATTTACATAGTTATTGAATTCATATAGACATTTTTGAGTTAAATCTATTTTTATATTAATAATTTTTATTTTGACCAAAGTGGATTACAAATCATTCACAGTAGTATTTCAGGTACATAGTGACATTGAATCAGGGGCATTCCCACCATCAATGTTGTCCCCCCTTCACTCCTGTTCCCATCATGCATTCTATATCGCCCCTCCTGGTCTGCTCGGATAAGTGGTCTCTTCTGTGTCTAGCCTGTTTTAGAAAAAAACTTTAAAATATTTAAATTATTTGGTATTCAGAAAATTATTATTGAATATGTAGAAAGCTATGGTGAAGGCATTTTATGGAGGTGGGATATAAACCTTTAGTGAAATGTTGTGCTCAAAAATTTCCTTCTTCAGTACTAAAAAGTGAAATGAATAAGGTATCCAGTCCAAAAATTTAAAACAAAAATAAGAAAAGATAGCAAATGAAGTAATTAAGAATAGAAATTAATAACAAAACTTTAATAAACAGCTGCTACAAAATATCAGCAGCTTATT
>PVKC010028740.1:0-15328 GCA_004027635.1 Crocidura indochinensis
CTCCAAGGGCTGGCATGAAGGCTTTCCACACAGGATACCCAGGTTTGACCCGTGACACTGCAAGATTCCCCCGAACAACACTGGAAGAAACACCCTCTCCCTGCCCCACTGCCCTAAGCACCACTAGAAGTTTCCCAAAAGAAAACAAATTAAGATAAAATAACAGGCTGGATAAGGGAGGGTGTTTATATTTGGTTTCTATGACATGAGGCTCCCATTCCGATATGATATAAATCTTTATAATGGTCTGTACAGATGTGGGCAGGCATGCTGATCTTAAAATAGTGAGTGGATGAGGGCCAGGAGATTGTACAATAAGAGCTAACCCATGTTCAAGTGCCGAGATTTTACCAAATTCAATCCCAACATCCCCTGAGTCTCACCTGGTGCAGTACTGGAGGCCCCTGAAAAACAAGGGATCCTCAGAGAATCTCCAGGTTGCAGGGCCCATGAAGCATTGCATCCTCCAACTTTTGACCCACTAGCCCAGCTTCCAAGAGAAGCTGCTTCAGCCACCGGGGCCTATCCCACACTCCTTCCTCTGTCCATCATCTCAACACTGCTGTCGATAGCACAAAACCTTACAACTCCAACTTCCAGTTCAATCCCTTTTACAATGTATGCCTTGCTGTTAAATTGCTTTGGAAGCCACACCCTGCAATGCTCAACTCGGTTGGGGGAAGAGGGGTCACTCCTGGGGTACTTGGAATACTATGCAGTGCCAAAACTAAAATCTGCTCCCCTGAATGTAAAACGTGCTCTCCACGCCATTGAGCTCTCCCTCCAGTCTGCTCTTCCCCATTGCATCCCCAATCTCTGGCCTTCTGTCCTACGGCTATGCTAGTGGGTCTTCTGTGCTGCCTGGTGCAAAAGCAGAAAATGAAGATGCACAGAGATGGGTTGAGACAAGAAGGTGGGAAAGGACTTGAAGAAATTTCACTCTGTTCCCGTCACCACCCCATGAGTGTTGACCACAGTCTGGAGGCTCATCTTGTGGCCCTGGGAATTTGCTGAGTGTCAGTGGGTGGGAGGCCTAACTTGCTGCAGAACCTCTTCTGAGTAACTCTGGCGTCCTCTTCCCACAGTGATCACCCTCCTCATCTTCCTGCGCCGCCGGCTCCGGAATCAGGCCCGGGCACACAGCAAAAGTGTGGCCGAGATCCACGAGCAACTGGTCACCTACGACGAGGAGGGCGGTGGCGAGATGGACACCACGAGCTACGATGTGTCGGTGCTCAACTCGGTGCGCCAGAATGAGGGAACCGGGTCCATGGGGGCAGCCAAGCCGCCCCGGGCTGCTCTGTACGCTCAGGTGCAGAAGCCTCCACGGCATGTTCCCGGGGAGATGGCCACGATGATCGAGGTGAAGAAGGACGAGGCGGACCACGACGGCGGGGGCCCGCCCTACGATACTCTGCACATCTACGGCTACGAGGGCTCCGAGTCCATCGCCGAGTCCCTCAGCTCGCTGGGCACCGACTCATCCGACTCAGACATTGATTACGACTTCCTCAACGACTGGGGACCCCGCTTCAAGATGCTGGCTGAGCTGTATGGCTCAGATACCCGAGAAGAGTTAGGGTTTTAAAGGGGTCAGAGAGTGCCAGCCACCCAACCACAACTGCTCAGACTGGTGGGACTCCAGGTGTTGCACCCTGGCAGGGTTGTGCACTGAAGTCCCAGCCAGGCACCCCTTCCTTGTGGGTCCTAGAGACCTCATCAGTTTTGGAAGCCAGTGCCAGCTCCCACAAAGGTCCTGGAACTCATTTCTGGGATGTCGGTCCTCATGGATGAACAAGCCAGTGTAGAGATCTGTCTCAGCGTGGACAACATAACCCTATGTCTGTTTTAAGGTTTCTTCTGGCCCTTCAGAGCAGCTCTGTTCATTCACTGTCTGGGTTAGGGGCTACCCCAGAACCCCTGGACCTTCTATGAGGCTGGAGAAGTCCTGGCCTTTCTTCCTCGAGGTATAACTTGGGGGTGGGAATTACAGGTCAGACTCAGGGGAGACAAATCACTCAACCTCCTCACACACACCCCAAACCTCTCACCAGTTCCCCCTGCCACTCCCTAACCTTCCAGAGCAGGAAGGGCCTTTGTGCAGCTTCCTACTGTGGGTGCTGTGGTCCCCTGGGTGCCCTTAAGCCAAGCTGCACTGCACAACCAAAGTTCATTCACTTAAAACTTGGGAAGTTGACTTTGACAGGTTGACTTTGACAGCAACTGTGAATTCCTACTGGAGGGGACAGCCAAACCTGGGGCAAAGGCTGGCAGAGTATTTGTGACCCCAAGTTGCTCATCATCAGTGCCCCTGCAGTTTTGCCTGGGATGTGGTGCAGCTGTTCCCAGAGCAAAAAGCTTTGCCCCATCTCTGTCTTTCCTGGTCACTCATACAAGCTCTTTCTCTTCTTCACTGTTGGGGAGAAGGCTTCCCAACCCCCCATCTCTTTACACAAGGCTTGACTTTAGAGGCATCCTGTAAACAGCCCACCACAACCCAGACATTCTGCATAACAGAGCCCAAATCAACTGCCTTCACACCTCATTGTTGCCCCATCTCAGGGAATCCCAGCTGGGCCTCTTCCCACCTCACCCTACAGAAGGCAGAGCCCCTGGCCAGCCCACACCCTGCGCTTAGCCACACAGCTCCCACTGGAACCTTCCACTGTGCACTCACCCTAGAAAGGAGGCAACCTAAAGTTGGAGGGGCAAGGAGGAAAGGTCTAGGCTGGGACTTAACCCTTCTTACCCCCCCTGGGTTGCTGCCACATTAGCCAGGACCCCACTGGAGTCTGGGAGATGTAGATAATATTGTTGCTTTAACCCATAATTTTTCACAATTATTTTACTAATAATACTTACATGTTTCTAGCTCTCACAAGCATATAGAATAAGGGGTTCACACAATAAGCTGGTTTATAGTTGTATTTTAGGTTAACTTTTTAATTCAGGGTTTTTAGTTAAACAGATTCCCATAATCTTCTCTGTTCTTATCACTGTAGTAATTGCTCTGGAAATGACTATTGGTGTCTGGGATGTACTGTATTTTTTTTTAAATCTAAATAAAGTCTTTGACATTTCTCTATGTCTGAAGATGAACTCATGCTCATGTGCACTCATCCATACCTACCACTGCCTTTGTCCAGTGTGCAGCTTGACAACACTAATGGAGTTCTGGCTTTATGTTTGGAGTATAGACTCCAGCACCAGCACAGCCTATACAACCTCCAGAAGTGAGGCAAGGGTACCCTCAGGTCAGTCTCAGTCCGGAAATTAGGTATGGATGAAGCTCAGTTCTGCAAGTTTCCTGCCCCTAGATTCCTGTCAGCCAAGTTTCTGGGTAGGTCTTCCCCCAGGGTGACAAACTGCTCTTGACCATTCTGTGGTCATTTCTATTTTATTCTAACACTCTTTTTACTTTTTTGGGGTGGGAGAACCACACCCAGAAATACTCAGGAATCACTTCTAGCGGTGCTCAAGGGACCAGATGGAATTCTGGGGATCAAACCTTACCTGCTCTGCTATCTCTCCAGCCCCTCCTTGCAATTACTTTTTCAATCCATTGGATATTTGGGAATGTCTCATTTTATTTCCATCTATTTGACACGTTTTCTTCTTATCACTGATTTTTATTTAATTGTGGCCAAGGAACATTACTTTTATCACTTTAATCACTGTATTGAGTATGGAGACTTGTTTTATGTCCTAACACTTATTTTATCTTGAAGACTATTCATGCGCATTAGATAAGAATTTATTTTCTACAGGTCTAGATAACTTAAATTTAGATCATTAAGTGTCAGACAAGTCTTTTATTTACTCATTTATTTTTGTCAATAGCATGCCCATTATTAAAAGTAAAATAATGGAAGCTCCAATTCTGTGCCTTTCTTTTATAAATGGTGTCTTTTGTAAAAGCACAAACCCACACATATATGTACAGTGGGATCCTAGAATGTATACATCCCACCGATATTTTCTTTTTGACTGAGCTGCTTATTTCTTTCATGTTTAATATAATGACTGTTAAGTTTAGATTTATGTCTGCTATTTCCTTCCTTCTTATAATGCTAAGTTGATATTTTCTAGTGTTTCATTTTAATTATCTTGTCATGTCATTTATCATCTTTACTTTTAGTGGTTCAGCTAAAACCACAATATCTTACATCTTAACTTATAACAATTGTTAGAAAATGTACTGATCTTGAATTGACAGTATATAAAACTTGACTCCTATAACATTCCCATTCCTTCTCCCTTCTCTTGTAGTATCATTGTTAAATATATTACATATCTATACATTGTATGCACAGCCACAGAATTCATAATTACTTCATTCATTTGTCTTTTAAGTAATATAGACAGGAAAAGGGAATTAAGCAAATATAGTTATACAGACATTTATCTGATATTCCAGCTTGCTCATTCTTTTTCAGCTAACTCCTATCTGTGGCAGACTCTGAGGAAACTTTTCATTTTACCCATTTAGCACCTAAAACTTCTACTTTGGTTCCTTATCGTTGCAATCTCTTTATTAACATTCTCTATTAGGGATGTATCATTCCCATACTGCCTTAGGCATAGTTTCTTCTAGTTCTGTGAACATATTTGAAATAACTGTTTTTATTTTTTGTTTTTTTTTTGCTTGTTTATTTGTTTTGAGTCAAAACTAGCAGTGCTCAGGGGTTACTCCTGGAACTGTGCTCAGAAATGGCTCTTGGCAGGCTTGGGGATCATATGGGATGCCGAGAATCAAACCAGGGTCCATCCTCGGTTGCCGGCATTCAAGGCGAACTCCCTACTGCTGTGCTATTGCTCCTGCCCCTGAAATAACTGGGTTTAACTGTCAATGAAGTCATTTGTGTTTCTTCAGGCATTGTTTCTATTGATTGACTGTCTCTTGGAATGGGTGTAATTTTTATATGCCTCCTAACCTTTGTATGACACTGATATGTTAAGTAACCAAATATGGCATTTGTGAAAAGCAGATTCCCCTCCTCTGGGGTTGGCCATTGTTTGGGGTTTTATTGCTGCTGCAATGATGTCTTTCCTATACGAATGCAACCAGGTTTGCATTCTTAGATATGAGTGAACATGGAAGTCTCTGCTTAGATTTTGTCAGCTAATGATCGCAGAGAGATGAACTTAAATGTCTCGAATCTGTAAGTTTCTCAGCATTTGTTGAGGGACAATGTGAATATTGGGGAACTCCTTTCGTGGTTCAAACAGTTGACAACTTTGCCTTCATCTTCACTTTCTGACTACACTGAGTCATGAAGTAAGTCAGAGGTAAATGCCTAGGCCTTCTTGAGTCTTTTCTGAACATGTTCACAGCCCTGCACATGTGAGGAGTCTTTAAATCTCTGAAAAACACTTCTCAGAGCCCTCTGGGGACAGCTCATTGCCCAATGTTTCCTATTGAAGATGTTTTGATCTGTGTCTTGTTTATCTTAGATACTGACACTGCCTTGGGCAACTGCAAAAAAAGTGATTATCACTGACATTTTTAGAACAGATGACTACAGAAGAAAGATTTTAGGGGCTGGAGCAACAGTGTTGTGGATAAGGTGTTTGTCTTGCATGTGGGTTTGATCCCTAGCACTGCATATGGTCCCCTGAGCGTACCAAGAGTGATCCCTGAGCTTAGAGTTTGGAGTAAGCAGTGAACCCTGCCAGACATGGCCCTAAAATTTAAAAATCAAAACAAACCAAGAAAGGTTTATGATCAGTGCCTAGACTCTGCTCTCTGTTTTCTGTGTTGAGAAAACCCCTGAGACAACAGCTTTCTCCCAGCCCTGGAGAGAGAAGGGCTGGGCTCCTGCATGCTCGGCCACTCCCACAAAAAGGCAAGGAAAGTATGGAGTTCACTGCATTGAACTTACTTTCGCATTGGCCATAGCCTGAGTAATCCTTGATGAGGAAGGTTGGATATTAATTTCTTTTTAGGATCTAGTCTCCAGAAGACTTGTCCAGCAAAATAACAGGATATACCAAATAGAAAATTTACTTTAACATCTCTATCTGAGAGCCAGAGAGATAGCACAGTGAAAGGGTGTTAGCCTTGCATGCAACTAACCCCAGACAGACCCATATGGATTCCTGGCATCCCATATGGCCCCCTAATCCTGCCAGTATCAATTTCTGAGTGTAGAGCCAGAAGTAACCCCTGAGTGCCGCAGTTGTGACCCAAAATAAAAAATAAAGAGCCAATGTTTTTAAAAAAAAAATATATATATATATATGTACTGTACTTACACAAAATAACTGATCAAAAGCAACACATTTGGTAAATGCAAGGTGAAAGATAAAGAGAAAAATGTTTCAGTTACGTACATTTTTGCGGCAATTGATTCTAATTCTCTTCATCATTTCTTTCAACTTTCACTTTATATTTGCAAACTAGAATCAGAAAAATTGCCAAATGGCTTTTCAAAGCCTTAGAAACTATTTTGTTTCACCTCTAGATAATGGCACTATCTAGCCTAGAAAATCCTTTCCTCTTACATGTAGCTAGCAATAGCTAGAAGCTAGCAATAGCACTGGGTTTATGAAGCAAAAGCATAAATGAAATTGCCAGCCCTGCATCATTCTTGGCTACACAGCTTGACAATGGGATTTGGGTTGACCCACATGCCCCAGAGAAGTGGCAGCAATTGCTCTATAGTAGAAATTTTCACAAAATGTATTTGAGGACAGCTATCAGAAATCCGGATTCCCTATCCAATTCAGGGTGTGCTAGAAATAAAAGGCCACCAATGCTTGAATGGCAGAAACTGACCACACTTAGACACACCCCTAGTAGTTCTCAAGACTTAACAGACTAAACCAATTAAAATAGCTATCCAGACCCCAGAAAATAAAGGTCCATCTCCACAACTAAACTCCTTGCAAAATACCATGATGGCCACTGAATCTTCCAAGGTAGACTGGTCGAGGCTCACAACTCTGGAATGGGGGCAGAAATAGGGGCAGGTAGATTACCCTTTCTGACACAGCAGTCCACAACCCCATCCAGCTCCCTATGACAAGCAGCCGATCGAGTTCCACAACTAAACCTTATGAAACTGTTAAGCCACCAAATTTCTCCAGATCTAAAGATTGCATGGTATGTATGTGGCCACATATGTGACACTTCAAAATTTCATACCTGTACTGTCGGACCAGTAGGTTTAAAGAAAATCTTATGGGAAAGTTTCATCAAAGACCACCAAGCTTAGTGAGTCTAACAGGAACACAGAATGGTCAATGAGCACCAACTGCAACCCAGAAAGTTCTTAGACACTGACTTTAGTAACACCATGGATATAACAACCTTTACAAATTGATATCTATTGTTCTAACAATATGAAGTAAATTTGTTTATGCCTTCAAGGGGGCAGGCTAGGGTAGTGGGTGGAAAATTGGGGCACTGGTGGAGGGAAGGTCACACTGGAGAGAGAATTGGTATTAGAACATATAATGCCTGAACCTAATTTACCAAGTATTATGAATTTAAATCACAGTATTAATAAAATTAAATAAATAACAGTATTTAAAAAATTGAAGAAAAAAATTAATAAAATTTGTCTAGGCTCCCAAAAGAAATAAAAATTATTCACTGTAGGAGCCATCAAAAAGGGGAATACTGAAGTAATCAAGGTAAATTGTCCAATAAATGCTGGAGCTAGAATGACTTTTTTTCATCCATTGAAATAAATTGTTATTAAAAATTAAAACCTACAGGGCCAGAGAGATAGCATGGAGGTAAGACCTTGTGTGCAGATGGACGGTGGCTAGAATCCTGGCATCCCATATGGTCCCCTGATCCTACCAGGAGTGACTTCTGAGGGTAGAGGCAGGAGTAACCCCTGAGCACTGCTGGGTGTGACCAAAAAAAAAAATTAAAACCTATCTTAAAATCATACAAAATTAATGTATCCAGGTATCATTATAAATAATCTTGACATATGTTTGGTGATCTATCAAAATCATTTAGGGGACATGGTAAAGATACTGAACAATAGAGATCTTGGACATTTTGAAATTTATACCGCTCACCTTTCTTTTTTTTTTTTACCACAGAGGTAAATTGAGCATGCCATAGATCCAAAAGGTGCTTAGTACACTTGTTTGGTGCTCAGTTTTAGAGAGGAAGTGATTTACATGTTTTAAGAATGGAAACATTTGGGACCTGGGAGATAGCATGGAGGTAAAAGAGCATCGGTTCGAATCCCGGTGCCCCATATGGTCCCCCGTGCCTGCCAGGAGCAATTTCTGAGCATGGAGCCAGGAGTAACCCCTGAGCACTGCCGGATGTGACCCAAAAACAAACAAACAAAAACAAACAAACAAACAAAAAAAGAATGGAAACATTTCTAATTTATTGTCTCAGCCCAGGGAATTTCATTTTTTGGATTCCCAGAGTTTTGACAAGTCTGAATACAAAATTTGTTCATTATGGTGAATGGCAATACCTATTCAAGAGTAAAGACTGAAGGTCCCCAGAACTGTGAAATTAAAGGTTCTATGAAGATCTTGAATAAATATTGAAATATGCATAGTCTTAAATAGAAAACTGATTTGAACAGAGATTGTTTGCTTTTATAACAGAGAAGTTTTTTCATCCTTCTCTTTCAGAGACTGGCACATTGAAGTGAGGATTCTCTTGATGTTCTTTTTAATTATAACACACAATTTAACTCATAATATAGTCATGTCAGGCATTGACTGTTTAAACACCAATCCCACCACCTTCCCTTCACTAGTGTCCCCAATTCCCCACCCACCTCTCTAGCCTGCCCCTTTTTGCACACAAACTGACTTTGCATTGTTTGTTATAACACAAAAGCAAATGGATTTACCAAAACTTTAATAAGTATCAATTTGTAAAATTGTTCTATCTCTCCATGTTTTTTACTAAAGTTCGTGTCTAAGGATTGACTGAATGTGGTTGGTGCTACTTGAGCGTTCTATGTAACTATTAAAGTTCTTTGAGCTTGGTCAATTTCTAAGTAACTTTGCGATCAAATATCAGCAATACTACTAGACTTATGCTACTATGAAATTCAGTCACATAGTCCAGAATCCATAAAACTGAAACAAATTTGGTGGCTTGACAGTTTAATAAAGTTAAGCTGTAGAACTGAGCCATTCCTGTCTGAGGGTGTTGAATGTGGCTGTGGGCAGCTGTGGTTTTGAGTAGAAAAGGGGGAGTCTGCTCCCACCCATTCTGAAAAGGCCCCAAAGTGATCTGCCTGGAACAGACTACCTGGGAAGATTCAGAGGCCATTATTTCCTTTGGGGGCTTAGTAAAAAGTGGGACTGATTTTCTGCTGGGAAGATTTACAAGTAACTTTTAATTCTTGTTCATTCATGGATTCATCCCCCACTCCCATTCAGAGAGTATTTCTACGAAGCTAGAATTGTCTGCAGGAGAGAAACAATGGGCACTGCAATATGGTTTCCCAAAGGAAACTCTGGGCGGTTTTCTAAACAAGGGAAACTGCTCATTCCGGTCCACCACAGAGGAAAATGGTTCAAAGATTACAAGCAGCTTCCCACTTGGGAAAAGATGCTGTAACCATGTCAGACAAAACTTTATCTTCCATGGAAGATAAGACTTGGGTAACTCTAAGTTGTGCTTTTAAGGAAAATACTGAAATCCTCGGTCTCCCTCCTGACTCAGCATGTGTGACTGGCTATCTAATTTCATGAAAATACCTAAATGCTCATAGTTCAAGCATTTATTGGTTTGTATTGACTTTTTGACTGGATTGGTAAAGCCCTTTGCCAACTACCAGTATTGAGTGAAAAAGCCCACAGAAATGGGAGCTAATATTTCTCTGCACAGACTCTCCAGTATACAAAAAAGACAGCAAAGCTCAAGACCATTGTCATCTCAAATGCTTTGCCCTCTAAAAATCCAAGCATCTCTCCATCTTTCTCTCTTTATTTCTCTCTTTCCTTCTCTCATACACACATTTTCTAAATAAAACAGTTTTGTCTTATTTTACTATTCAAATGCTCCTGAAATTATTTGCAGGTAGGCAATGAATCTGGGATGCCAGGGTAGAAGTCAGGACTGCCTTTACTTTCTCTGCAAAGAGCTATACCTGATGGTTCCATTTTAGAATCCATCCCAGTGCTCCCTGAAAAGTCACATGGTAGGAATGGGTTCCTGCACAGCAGACATCAAGTGGTCTCGGGTGTAGTTCACAGCTGCTCTGTGGGGTTTGTGTGTCACTAACTTCCACACCATGCAGGTGCTCAGAAGCGCTGCCAGTCCTGAGACGCTGGGGCAGGGTTTCTGGGGTAAGGAAGGATGTCAGGGGCACCTGTCACAGCACCTCTATTGGCAGTTCACTGATGAGACAGGGAAGGCCAAGCAAGAGGGCAGGAGCATTCTCTCTCAAGGTTGTACCTGCATCGTCCCTACTTCTCCCAACAACTTCAGGTTGACTTCAAGGCAGAGATTCATTTGAGTGTGAAACTGTACAGTTTCCCCTTGATTCAAGGATTCCCTCTTGAATCCATTTGTCATTCTGCCCATAACCTCAAGTATGGCCAGAGTAAACCAGGAACTGGGAAAGATGCTGAGTGATTCATTCTCGACCACATATAGGTGCCTGACATATACTTTCTCGTTTAAAAAAAATATGTATTCATGCCAGAAAGGGTTTCAAAGCCACACAGCATGTTAAGAGACGGATCTGGGGTAGCTGCCTCTTGAGTTCCAGGAGTGGTAGGGATCTGCTAACCCTTCCCTCTAAATGGAAGGTTCCAGAACCCAGATCAGAAAATAACTTGGAACTGTGATTATGGTCCTTGAGAAATGACCACTAGGCGGCGCATGACATCAACGAATGTTCAGCCCCAGCCAGCTAGCTGCTGGACCCAATGATGGATCCTGATAGTCTCATAGTCTACCAGGCTCCTGAGGCCCTGAACCGTGGAGAAGCCAGATCAGGAGACAGCAGCAGGGCCCCACGACCCTCCTAAATTTCATGCCATAATCCCTGCACCAGGCTCTGAAGAGGAAGTTAGGGACTTAGTTACCCCCTTCCCAGACAGAAGTGGCACCACAGCCCCCAGCAATACCCTCTAGGAATCTCAACCCTCTGGGAACTTAGTTGGAAGCCCAGGTTTCTTAGGTTCCTAATGACTGTATTGCACGGACTATTCCTCCCTTCAGCAGAAGCCTGGGCCCTAGGGCCTACACCCAGCCTCCTGTTCTTCCAATGTATCCAAGAGTTTTCTTTGACTTTGGGTCAGAAAGAGGGACCAGACCTCAGTGATCTGATTCCAGGATCCCCTTAGGCCAAGATCAGTCTTACTGTCCCTGAGTCTAAGGTCCTCACCACTACAATCACAGATCACGCATCAATCTCCTGCTAAGGACTAAAATCTAAGAAGCACACACAGGGTCTATCTATTCCAATGGAGATTCCAAGTGATATACAAAACAGAAAATATGTGGAAGCAACAGATATACCCAACAGTAAATGATCAATTATGCAAATTATGGCAGAAATATAAAACTATCTGGGACAGATATATATGATGTGTGTGATTATGACATAAAATGAACAGGCAGAACCAAATTATTAACAGTCATATCCCAGGTTTTTTTTCACTAGTATATATCATATTCAGGTTTTTAAATTATGAAAAAATTGTTCCTTTTTCTTAGTCTGGTGCTTCCAAAATTTAACTATAATCAGCATTATGTTTTTCATCAGAAAGATTAATGTAAATTTGTAAGCACTTTATTCCAACGTTTAAAAAAAGTAGATTTGGGGCTGGAGAGATAGTATATTGATTGAAGCACTTGCCTGAATACAACCCAAACTGATTTAATATCTGGCATCACATTTTATGGCCCCTCCACTAAGCACTACCAGGAATGACCCCTGAGCACAAGGTTAAGTTCTGAGCATCACTAAGGGTCCTCCCAAAGCAAAATAATAAGTTTAATAAGCTGAGGCTGTTACAAATACCATTTCAAGATTTAAAAAAATTTAAGTTCACTATTAATGAAGCAGTTTTATATGAGTATGCATTTGTGTGTTGTGTGTTTGTGTGTGTGGTGTAATGCCAGAATGAAATTCAGGCACGTGCTCTGCCGCTAAGTCATATCCCTGACTGCAACAGCTTTTTAATGAGCTAAATTGTTTTAAGATAACTCCTTTGAACCCAACAAAACTGTACTGAAGGGCTGATTCATTTCATTGCTTTTAATTTTACTGTTTTGAAAAACATTCCTCTGAGACTGAGGAAGCAAAGAGTAGTTCTTTAACTCTACAGTTCCAGCTACATTCTGACTCAAAACAATTGTAGGCATGAATGAGGGGAGAGCCTGGTATTCCCCCTAGTTTACCCCAATGGGATTTAAAAGTGTAGCAATAACTTCTGTTCTTCTGTCTAAAGATCTGAGAAATTCTCAGTGCCCATCCCAGAACCAAGCAAAGATGTCTCTGCCTCCCAGTCCTCAGGGATTTAACAAGGCTTACCACTGTGCTTTACGTAGTCTAGAGTGAAGAAAGCCCAGCTAAGGAATGAAGCTCCTGATCTATGAGAGGTGGTAGATGGTTTGGGAGATGACATGAGAAACTGTGCTTTGGAGATTTTGTTTCCAGATGGGACTCAGAGCTGGAAGTGAGTCTTCCCCTCAGAGAAAGCTGACAAAGCTCCACCTTTGAGTTCAGGGAAACAGAGATGGCTTTTCCTGGCTGAACAGAGAGTACTACTGACACAGGGCACTAATGAGAGATGGAAAAGGTCTGGTGGGTCTGGTGAGTGGGTCTGGGGCTTTCACAGAGATGATACTTAGAACTTATTGGCTATGGTCCTGAAGGAACCATGAGCATATGTGAGAAAGGTCTTGAAGAAAATACAGTGGGCCATGCAAAGCTAAAATGCAGTGCTAGGAATCAAACTGGGGTCTAATGCATGCAAGGCATGCACTCCAGCCTTCTGAGCTATCTCCCCAGCCCGAAAACTAGGGTTTTTTTTTATCATGAATTTCAAATTTTATTTGGAGGCTTGACCATACCCAGCAATACTCGGGGCTTTACTTCTGGTTCTGTGCTTAGGAATTACTTCTGGAGAGGCTCAGAGGACCATATGGGTATTCTGGATTGAACCCAGGTCAGCTGCATGCAGGGCAAGCTCCATATGGACTGTACTATCTCTCAAGCTCATAATCTTTAAAATTGAAATGAGAGCTATTGATCAGGCTCTGTCTCTGTATAAGTGATTGATCCATTTGGAACATCACTGACACATAATGTCAGGTATTCACATATATTAATTTTCTTTCCCAGACATCTTTGGGTAATAAACCAGATTTCCTTCATCTTGTTCCTATTATCTCCTGCAGCTGTCTCTTCCCTTTTGGACTCTCCCAGTCTTGGGGTCTCTTTATTTTCTCTTATCCATTTGTCCCAATTGCTCTTCTTCTCTCTAGCCCTGCTTCTAATCCTGGTGCCAAACAACAAAGTTCAAGCTTCCTCAGCCTGGTGTCCCAAGCATTACCTGACTGAATATGTTTTCTATATTTTCATCTCCATATGGTCCTATTTCACCCCCATACCACTTCCCTCTCCTCTGTCATGTGGAATCTTTTCCCAACCACACTGTGGATTGTTTTCTTGGACAGAATAGGTCCTGCCCTTCCTTCCCCCTCATTAGTGTTTAGCTCTGTTTATGTGACTTTGTTCATCAACAACAATGTGTGTGGAAGACACTTACCATATAAGAGAAAACCTCAAAGAATTGGTGCTGCCATCTTTCATCAGCCATGAGACATTCTGCAAGAAGAAAACAAACCATTAATATCATAGGCTCTGAGACTGAGATGGGGCACCTCTGACCCAGCATAATTCAGCTAAGATACCTAAAGTCCTCCATTAGAACATAAACTCTGGTGTCAGAGAGACAGTATTGTAGGTAAAGCACTTGTCCACTCTTCAGACTTAATAATTAAGACAGCAATAAGGAAAACAACCCTAATCACCAGCCAGTCCTGAATCCCAGTCAACTATCTAAATCCCAAGTCAATAGATGAATGAATATTTGTATGGACTCACAACTTTGGGTCCCAGCACATTCTCCCACTGATCCTCAGAACATCCCAGCTTACCATGGAAAATGAGCTTGGCCTGGGATATGTACTGCTGACCTGTGGGGATCATGTGTACATGGATTCCTCTCTGGACCTCTGCTTCCATCTCTACTCTTGTGGGCTGTGGGAGCTGCTGGGGGAATGCAGGGGACTAGGAGACTCAGAGCTTCTTCCCACTCCTCCAGTCTATCCTCTACTGCTTGATTCACCTGGCAGAGACAACCCAGGAATTCCAGGGAAGTCCATGCAGCAGCTCTGCAAGCCCCAGAGTCTCTTCTCCAATCGGCTGCCTACAGCGGACCCATGAGAAGAGGAGAAAATTGAGTAGATGTAGGAAGGGAGCCACAGAAGGAACCTATCTCTGTCTCCATAGTTATTGCAAGGCAGGCTTTAGGATGAGACCACGAGTCCTCTGAAGCCAGGCACACACAGGCTCTAGGTATAGCCACCTCCTCCTCAGAACACTTTGCACCTCAAATAGACTCTCATTACAGACTTTCCAGGGATGTCAGGGCAATAAGGGAGAAGTAATTGAGGTTCATTAACCAGAACTCAGCCTGAAGGGAGAACTCCAGGACCTCCAAGTGTTTGTGAGTCACCAGAAGCAAATGAAGTTTCGGCACAGTGGGTGTGTCCACGCTAAAGAGACCGGGAAACAGAGGAAGGAGACAGATTTCTGCTGGGGACACAGTGCTGGTTCTGGGACACACACATGTGCCACATGTGTCTTCAACAGAAAGGGATCATTCAACTGGTGAAGGTCTTAGATACACCAATAGCATCGGACCTAGGTTCATTTCCTGTCTTGGCTCTAAGGTTGTATGGTTTGGTGTCCACAGGGACAGCTAAACTCTATTTGCATAGTGTTTCTGTAAGTCTAAAATGATCTTTAAAATCATTCTTAGGTATTTCAGGTGGGTAAGGAGAGAGTGCAGAGGGTAAAGGTGACCCAGGTTCAATCTCCAGAACCCACAAGCAATGATCCTTCAGCACAGAGCCAGGAGTAAGCCCTAAGCACAGCTGGTGTGGCCCAAACTACCACCCCTAAAAAGTGTGTTTTGTGGGGCTAGAGAGTACAGCAGGTAAAGTCTTGCATTCAGCTGACCTGGCCTTGCTCTGTAGAGCCACATACCCTCTTCTGAATCCTATTGGGAGTGATCCCTGGGCACAGGGTCAAGAGTAAACCCTGATCACTGGCAGTTATGACACCCAAAATAAAAAATAAAT